>JAVLVB010001108.1:3835300-3872176 GCA_032876305.1 Orestias chungarensis
TATTTCAACATCCCTATCTGAAAGCTGAAACAAGTTCCATTTCGTTTTCCGTAGGAGAGGTCGCCACGCTGTTCTTCACCACCAAACACGAGGTCAGGGAGCTCACGGTGGACCGCAGCGAGTATGTCAGGCTGATTCCAGGGTTGAAAAACGCTTTGGCTTTGGATCTGGACATGCCAAACAAGAAGATCTTCTGGTCAGATTTGTCTATAAAGAAGATTTTGAGGTAAAACCCATGGACTTTAATTATTTATTGTTCTGTATTTAAAATTAACATTTTAAGTTGATTAGCTCTCTCTAACTTCATGCTGTGTCCTCGTCCCCACAGCTCAAATATAGACACGGCCAGTGACTCTGCCAACCACAACGTGGTAATTGGAGACGGGATTGAAGCCCCAGAAGGCCTCGCGGTGGATTGGGTCCATGGCAACCTCTACTGGACTGACAGCACATTGAAGACCATCTCTGTGGCAACTACTGAAGGCAACAAAAGGAAGACCCTCATCAATGAGAAACTTGGAAAGCCCAGAGCCATTACAGTAGACCCAGAAAATAAGTGAGCAAAGTGTCCTATAAATGCACAACGGTTTGTTTCATTTAAAATTCAAGCTTGGTTTTCTAATCACATTTATTTTGTCAACGCTTCAGCTTCATGTACTGGACCGATTGGGGAGAGGAGCCGAAGATTGAGAAGTGTGGACTTAACGGAGCCGGTCGTGTTGCCCTGGTGACGGACAACATTGAGTGGCCCAATGGCATCACCCTCGGTAAACAGAGCTCCATGGAAATCCTAGCTAAAACAAAACATGTAATTCCCCTGTCTAATGAGAGACAATTACCACGTTTGTACCCTTCCATCTAAACAGACATGGTCAACCAGCGTCTGTACTGGGTCGATGCAAAGCTGCACTCAATCTTCAGCATCGATGTGAACGGAGGGACCCGACACACGGTCATATCTAGTGAGGAAAAGATCCATCATCCCTTCTCACTGGCCGTCTTTGAGGTTAGTGGACACGCCGGTTTTACTCAGTTAAAACACAGCTTACTGAACTTGGCATGTAAGCAGAGTTGTTTATGATTTATAGATGATGAAAATATGGTTTGACTAAACTCATGATGTTTTTTCTTGTCAAACAGGAGAAGGTTTTCTGGACAGAGACCTCCAAAGGCGTTGTTTCTAGTGCCAACCGCCTGACAGGAACGTACATCAACGACTTGGTGACAACTCTGCAAAATCCAGAGGACATCGTGCTTTACCACAACCTTAAGCAGCCAATTGGTAAGCATTCATGTCAGTATTTACATGCAACGACAAAGTACCACAGAGTGTGTGTGTGTGATGATGACTGCCTTTGGACTCCTCGCCATGATGGTTGGGATCAAGGAAATCCACACAGGGGTTTTTATCACCAATGTTGTTCATATAAATCAAGCTAATTGTTAATACACAATGCTAACCGTTGCCTGAAACGTCATGTCTGCCATAACTTTTGTTTAAATGCAAAGGCTCTTTCTCTCCTGCACAAAACATAATCACCTTTCTACTCATAATGAAAATAATAACTGGCTGGAAAGTCGAATAACATTCCAAATGCTTTAAAATATAGTTATTCAAGAGGGATCAGGAAGTATAGGTTCAAGGGTTTAGAAAAAATGGATGTGCATCAAATGAAATATGAATTCATTTGAATGCTTTCTTTTAGGCATAAACTGGTGCAGAGAAGGCAATAGTATAAATGGAGGTTGTGAGTATCTGTGCCTACCCGCTCCTCTCCTCGATGACGGCTCTCCAAAGTACACCTGCACGTGTCCAGACAACATGAAGCTGGCCGCTGACATGAGGACATGTGTGGCAGGTACATTTCCTCTCTACGAACCTCCAACCAGCCTTTAGATCTATCTGCACATGCTGAGAGTCGCTCTTATACTTTGACATATTGTGCGTTCTCAGTTGCGCCTCCTGCCAGCAACAGGACTGACCCGCCCGCCGTTTCCAAAAGAACCACCAGTCGACCAACTACAACTACCACAACTAGTTCTTCTGTCCAGTTCAAGCAGAGCACCAAAAGTCCGGCTATGACTGCTAAAGGTAAAAGGAAATGTATAATAAATTATTAGTCACAAAAAACTTGCAAAAAAGTTTGCTTTCGATTTTTGCTGTTTTCCAGATTTACATTGTTTAGGCTAAAAGTAATACAAATTATTCTTATTAATCTGACACATTGGATCAAATAGTTTTGTGATAAAAGACTTATCTTAAGGATTAATTTAAACAATAAAACTATATTCTTGCTTTTTCTTCTTTAGGTTCCATGCGACATGCCGTGGTGCCTGAGGAAGCTCCCACGTCTCACCCGGTTGCTCTCTATGTAATCCTGCCAGTCGGTACGGTCTGATATTCATCCATCCCACATCAAAGCCGCTCCTTCCAAAATATTCTGTCTTGGCAGTGTTTATTTTGTGAACAATGATGTATTCTCCTCTTCTTTTTTTTTTAACACCAATAGTTATTGGAGCGCTGATGTTAGGAGCTCTGTTGTTTTGGAGAAATTGGCACAGGAAGAACACCAACACCATCCACTTTGTCAACCCCGTGTACCAGAAAACCACGGAGGACGAGGTGCATATCTGCAGACAAGGCTCTGACGGCTTCGTCTATCCTGAGGTAGCCGCACACTGTTGTTTGCTCTCCCTTTAGGCTGCTTTACAACTTTGCAGAAAATAGTACTAATCCTTTTTTCTTCTTTGTTTTTTTTTAGAGGCAAATGGTGAGCATGGATGAGATGGATGTTGCATGATCTCAAGAAGTTTAGTTGAAGGATTTTTTTATTATTTTTTTCCCCCATCTGGGGAAACGAGACCTGCTGCTTCACAACACCTCACCTTCCCCCAGCAACTTTCTTTCGAGGTTCATGTTTCCGACCTCAGCCCTGTGCCATCCAAACCTGCAAACATGCATCTGTCAAACTGTTGCACGGCGCAATGCACGACTACAGCCTGAGCACACATCTTTATTATAACTGAAAAACCACATGCAGTGTCAAAGGATGATGCTCACCTGGGAGCTTTGACTCCTTTGATGCTGTTTAAACATTCTAGGTAAAGCAAACAGGATGGAAAGCTGGAACAGTTTATTGCAGTTATGGCTTCCTGTATTTTACGTTTGTTAAGGAGTCGTTTTCTGTGAGATACATTGACCGTGTCTTAAATTGTACTCGCTTTGGGGATGTTTCAGTCCCACTTCAACAACCAATAATTTATGTACAATTTTCTTCCATCTGCTACTTGTTTTCTGTGGGTAACGCTGCTCGTTCCTATTCAGATTTGATCTATTGGATTTGTGTCATCTGATCAAAGTTAAGTCAGTTACGAGCAACAAAAACGGATCTGAATGGGAAGAATGGTTTACAGGTACAAAAAAGAAAATTAGAAGTCAGAAGGGGCCTGTTTAAGTGTAGATATTGCAGTTTATTTATACACTGTGTTGTCTTTTGTTTAGGTTTGTTTGTTTTTAACTGCACTGGACATCCAACTTAAAAAATCCTCAGCTTTTAAGTCTTACTTACTAATGTGTGCCTTTTAATTATACTCTATTAGTTGAAAAGAATGTATCAGAAGCCCCCCCTGCCTTCCTAACCGTTGCCTTTTCTCAGTCGGGACACAGGGTTGTGCATGTTATTTGGCTTTCATGTTCTACAGCCTTTTCGTTTTATTCTGTCGTGTTCATTTGCGACGTTTATACATGCTGTCGCCGTTCTTGTTTCGTCCATTCTCCCTATATGCTGTGGCAGGCGGAGCCACGGGCACTTTACATTTTTAAAACGAAGAAGCTGCTGAGTCTTTTTGACGTCAACCAAAGTGAAGAATGTGTTCTTATTATTTTTTTAATTTTTGTTGAAGTGATTGTAGTTGTTTATGTTTTGCGACACTGTAGATAGCTGTAAATATTTTTTAAACATCCTCTCGCTCTGTTGTTCACGTTTTTAAATAGAAAGAAGAAGTAAGTGATCGATTACTTTATTTATTTATGGATAGTTTTAGACCGTTCCCAGCTGGGTAACAGTCTAAAACTTACATGCGGAAGTCTGACCTTGACAAAGAGAAGCTATAATTTAACTGACTTTAGTGATACGTTTGAATGCTTGTTCACTTTTGCATCAGGGTGTCGTGGCAAGAATGAAAAGATCTTCTGTCCCTCTGTTCACTGTTTATGGTCTCTGTCCTATTTATTTTTGATCCATCTGTGCTGTTACTGTGAGGTTCTGCTGGTTGAATCGAGTCCCCTCTGAAGTCAGAACTCTGATCTGGGAATGATGTTACACCGGTCTTAAGTGAAATCATAAAACTTCCACTTTAACACTAAGAAATAAACATCATGGCTCGGTACAACAATCCTTATAAACAGTTTATTCCTATAACTTTTATTATATCTTTAACTGGTTGCCGCCCTCTGACTACCCAGGTCAGAATTCAGACTTTAAAGAGTATTTTGCCAGATTTTTCCTGCTAAGTCCAAATCAAATGCAATATAAGATATTTTCCATGATGTTTTATTTCACCGCAGAATGTATGTTGAAGTTTGCAAAGTTGATCCAAAGCAGTTCGGTTGTTTGTGCCCATTACTTTGTACACGTATGTTTGAAGATTCCCTTTGTTTTAAATAAAAGAGCTTGATTATTTATTTATTTATCTATCTGTTTTCTTATTTCATGTTGTTTTTAAAGAAGGATATTTCACATCAGAAAAGGAGTGTCTCCTATCTGCTGAGTCATTCTAGGCTGTTTGTGTAATATGTATCATTTTCTTTTTCTATTTTGGCAATTATTAGGATTACCCGATTTATAGTCACGTACATAAAAGAGCTTCCTGGAATCCTTACCATTCCCGCTTCCAGACACAAAATGGTAGATTGGTTTTACTTTCAGATCCGAGTCTTTGCTCTGTTTTTGTTGGCTATCTCTGGCCAACATAAACAAATGCCATTGCCATCATTTAAGTCATAGAATCGTTTCACCTGTTGTCAATAGATTTCATTTTTAGTTTTGCAGTGATGTGTAAAAAAAAACAACATTTTGTTTTATTCTCAAAACTGAAGTCAAATTTAATTGAAGTAAATCCATTCAAAGGATAGTTTGTAATACATTTACCAGTACAAATAGTACAGGGTCACTCTTATACTATTTCAAACGGCTGGAGGGTACAAAGTGACAGATCTTTACACAACAGCTCTAAAAGATAGATTTTTGTGTCTGGTGAGATTTTTATTTTTATTCTGTTGGTTTGGACATCTTTTGGATCATTATTCTGTTACTCACAATTAAAACCTCTTGTAATTCATAGTAAAGTCCTCCTGATTCATACATAAATTTTCCCGGTGAGTCAATTGTTTCTAGCTAACAGTGTGTGTAAAAGAAACAGTCCTACAGCATCAGAAATCACAGGATAATAAGCAGTGAAAATTAGGTACTTTTCCACATGTTCAGCCGATGTTTAACACCTAACTCCCTTTAAAAGTGTTTGTATTGTATTGCATCTGTGAAATCAGCACAGGTCATGAGAATCCCTGTTGAAAATCCTCCTAAAGCAAGCAGCTATACCAGGTATCAGGGCATATTTCATAATAAACTTACTGAAATCACGCATCCACCACACTGAGATCCAGAGCCAAAAAAGCTTAGAGAAGTGTGATATCAGTTTCACTAGAAAACTCCAAGTTTATGTTGCAGCGGAAGGACAAGGTGCTTTCTGGCTTCGATGTGGACAAATCTAGACTGGCTAAAGGCTGTTATGAGGGCTTGATGACTCCAAAATGCCAGCGTTCTCTGCAGTTCTATGTTTTTTGTCTATTTTGGTGACCAAATACAAGTCATGTTTCCTTTTTGGAAACAGAAAGTCCTAGACTTTTGGTTAAAAGTTTAAAGAAACTTTAATCAATTCAGAAAAGTTAAGCATAAAATATGAAAGGTATTATGTATTAACCAAACACATAGTGCCATTTTAAAGCACAGTAACTATAATGGTTGACATCAAGATGCTGATAACCATGTTACCTTCAGTTCTTCTGAAATGGCTGTGTATGTCAAAAATAACTCGAAAGATGTCTGATTTTGCTCTATACAAAAACAAGGCTCCAATGTCTGGCATTGTTCTGTTGCACATTATTTCTTTAGGTTATCTCTTATATAGCGCTAGTTCACAGCACATCATCTCACAAAGATTTTTCCTTCAAAAGAAAAAAAAGATTTTACAAGGTACTGTATTTGTGAAAAGAGTTATTTTAAAAACTAGTTAAAATTGATTTAAAAAAATAATAATTACAGGTTGATTATTTTTTTTCTAAATTTACAATGTGAAATTGTTATACTTCTATAATGGTTGAATATAAGCCTTTTTCTGTATCTCAAGTTCAAAAACATTAATAGATTTCTACGCTTTTCAGGTGATTTGATTTAAACTTCATTCTCACTGGTATTTTCCTAACATCTGTTCATATTGTGTGACATTAGCAATAAGGTAATTTTTTTAGATACATCAATATGAGAAAGAAAATTTGTCCAAAAGGATAAAAATGTCCCTGCTGCCTTCAGGAGCAGACAGCCAGAGAATGTTCTATCCCTAAACCTCTTGTATAATTAATGTCTGATGGTGGAGACTCTCTTTAACAGTCATGCTCAGAGTGTTTTGAAAGCAGCAACTGAGAAAGAAAATGGTTTGGCATTCACTTGAAGACAGAGAGAGAAAAAGAAAGAAAGAAATCATTATACTTTAGTGTTTTCACTTTAATATAGTGTCCATTTGGAGAGCTATGAAATAGCAGTAATTAAAATGGATTAAATTGATTCTTCTGCTTTAGAGGAGCTCAATTTTTGTGCTTTAGTTCATCCTACTACAAAATATGTTCTGTCTAAATGATGTACTTCCGAACACATAACATTAAAGATTAACAAAGTTAGTACAAATGTGGGACATTAGACTGCATGACGTTCATTTATTAAGTTGAGTTGCTCCTGTTGTGTGCCTTGTGGAATATTGGCAATGAGGCTCACCATCCAGGGCATCATGTTTTCAAGGAGTGGCACAAGTGGACTGTTGGAAAAAAAAAACTAGAGTGATCTTAGCAGTAACTTGGAAATTATTTGGTATTCAGAGACAGCTATAATGTATAAAAGCATGTCTAGACTGAATTAGTTTGGACTAAATGCAACATCTTAAACCATGTGTTTTTGGAAATCTTGATTTTAATAATGAAAAGATATAAGGGGAGGGTTCTTAATTTGATTTAAAATATTGTATGTGAAGGACAGAGGTGGAAATTAGTTGTCTTTTGTCTTCTTCCAGGATTTTATTCATTTAATAATCTTGACTTGTTGCGATATTCAAAACTAAAAAAGGTCTATTTACCCACGCTGTTGACACCAAGGTTTTTTTTACTTAAACAACAGTCACAGATGAAAAAAGGTGTTTGCGTCCTGGGTTTGTCATCAATGACAGGCTTTGTTTGGTGACAAGCTGAGCCACCTGGAAAAGTACGGAATGCTGCCCGTCCGGAACTGGTTCCACAATTCTGTGTGAAAGACTCCACGCCCATCACATCTGATTAGGGACAAATTTGTTCAGGGTTTCACTCACGTTGTGTTTTGTTAATGGAGATTCGATTAACAATTTAAGCAGAAGGGGAGGTTTAAAGCTGACCTGCCCATCGGTGGCAAGACCCAGGCGGTTAAAGATAGCCACCAGAGAGACTTACGTGACAAATGACACCTGTTGCCAGGAGGCGGTTATTTGCATCCTCTCCTGACTATTTACATGCAGGATTGTTGGGCCTCTCATTGGCTAGGTGGTGAAAGCAGGGTGGAGTTGCATCTCACACCACCGATTCGTAGGCAAAGGGGAGTGTCAGAAAATTAAAAACAGCAGGAGATAGAGTGAAGGATGGAGAACAAATACTCCATTGTTAAATCACCAACTACATAACAAAAGGCCCCAATGGGAGGTAACACTGATCCCATGTTTGGTCTCATCAGGACAGCCTAAGGTCCCAGCAGGTAGGTGAGACCAAAAGATGCAACAGAAAAAAAAGAAAAACTGCTCAATTTCATACCGTGTGAACTAAAGAGAGGACTTATTTTATCTGTGAAGGCCACAAAGCTCATGAGAATCTTTGGAGGAAATCCTCCCAAAACAACCAGTTAATTCTGCTATCAGTGCATGTTTCAAAATAACTTCCCTGAAATATTTATCGTTTTTCTTACAAACCTTTGCTTAGATACTAAGATGATCCTGTTAAAAATGTTGTATTTCTGGCAAACTATGTCACACTTTCTGGTACAGGAAAGTTTCAGTCTTAATATATACTTACTTACTTTTTTTGTTTTAATAGGTACTCTGAGTTGACAAAAATAAAGAATGGGATTCCCCAAGATTCCCTATTAGGCTCCATCTTTTTGAGTTGATGTAAATATTTTTGGACTTAAAGCGAAAGGATAAAGCAGCTGTAGCTGATCCAGAACTCTGCTGCTTGTGTCCTAAAACAGATGTAACCCTAGGTCTAAAGTCCTTATACTGGTCCCTTATAGTTCACAAAATACACTTGCGTTTGTTAATTTATACATCGCTGAATATTGTATCAACCTTTCATATGTTGTGGAAGTGGGTTTACATCCATAACACATACCACCCAGGTGGTCTGGTTCAAATCTACTCTGCGCCACCAGAGTCAGAACCAAACATGGAGAAGCAGCATTCAGTTTTTATGCACTACTGATACTGAACGAACTTTAACGAGGTTACTGTGCTTGGTTAGTCTTATCTGCAGAACCAACAATGACTTTAGTGAGCTTTCTGCATGCTGCACTGACCCAGGATATTTTGAAGCACACCAATAGTGATGAACTTGACCTTAAAACATGCACACATGCAACTATCTATAACAGCTTTGTGCGTATCCAGGAAACAGACAAACAAAACATTTGCATCACCTTCGAGTTTTGCTAAAACTGCATCCATCTTTTTTGTAATTGCAGAAATAAGTAATGTGTTTGTTTCACTGTGAGGTTTGGATTGCAAGAAATACAAAAACAAAATTATTCAATCACACAGTTTGGTCAGGAGTTACGAATGTACAAAATATGTGATGGCCAAAAGGTAAAAAAAATGCTCAGCCTGAACATTTAGTGAGTATTATTTTATTTTAGTATTAAAATTAAACAAATTGTGGATTTTGTACTAATTGCTGATCATGCCACAGTGTTTTTGTTTTGTAAAATATACTATGGTTTGTATCCAGTGTGAGTACAACACAATAGTGCGTCATTTACAGCTCAGATTAAAGTATGACTCATTGGAGAAAGAGTGGTCTGATAAGAGGAGCCTCACTCGTATGAACCAAAGGCGTGGGACAAAGACACTTGTCTCCATCTGGACCATACAGTCCTTTCTGAGACACACATATTGTAAACCTGGCAGAATGTGTAATTTGATGGTAATTGCATGCTGATAAGGCGCATAGGCCAGGATCTAGTGTAGAATAAACACAGACAGGATAACAGAAGTTTATGACTAAAGATAAACCCAAGCATATGAATATAACATGTTTCTTTAGGTTTAAGGTGGAGCATAAAGGTCAAGCTCACAGATTAGGTCACGCCATTCAGATAAACTTATCTTTTAACAAGTGAAGAAATCTATTAATAAAGTAAAATTATCATTGAAATGTGTGTGTTTCTGTTTTCCCGAGGTATGTAGCTACTATATATATATATATATATATATATATATATATACCAAATTAAACTTTCATTTTCCTCTAATCCAACAATTTGCCTGTAAAATTTTATTTATTTCATAGATACATTTATCCCATCATTCTCTCTTAACAGCATTATTCATGAGGCCATCCTCTCAACAGATTCTCCCACCTGAGTTACACAGGAGTGTGAGCACATTTTGTTGATTGAAGCAGGTAGGTTAGCAGTTGTGCCTTTTCAATTTTCATTTATGAAACCTATTTCTAATTTGAGAATCATGCCGTCATATTTTGCCGTGTAGTCACTTACAATTAATGTTTTGTAGTTAATTAATTACATGTTTATACAATTGTTCAGTTTATTTTTTGTTGCTGAGCCGCAGAAAGGACTTTTTCCTTTTTTATGTTTAGGTGGCAACATGGTATTGTTACTGGGAGCAGCAGATTAGTCTCTGAAAAGCTGAAAAAAATAACTGATCAAGGACTCCGAATCCCAGACAAGATTAAAAGGATGCTTCATGGATGCAGGGAAGGACGAAAGAAGTTCCAAACCATCTCTTCTATAAAGGATAAAGATTATTCCTACATCTTCATTGCCTTTCTGATCAGCTTTCTAGTGATTTAAAAAGGAGCGGAAAAAGTAAATGAGGTGGATTAGTAGTGCTTGAAAACAACTGACTGATATCATTTAGGACATTTTACTTTGGAAAATCGTCTCTGCAGCTCAGATATTTAGCTGTGAGTATATTATGACAGTGGTGAGACTGTCTTTCAGCAATAATCTTTAGTCAGAGGCCTCTCATATTTGCTGGAAGACCGACTGCTACTAACTATCATTCCTGCCTACAACATCTTCCTCCAAAGTAACCATTTAATGATATTTTGATGACATGAGTTACTGAAACCTTTACTGAATGAAATTAATAAAAATATCCTTGAATTTGCTTGAATTATTCAGCAGCGCTCCATTGTCTGAACGACACTTTTGAAATTGTTTTATGTGTAACCCTTTCTTTACACTTCTCTACAACTTTTACTGTTACCTTTCTGGTATGTTCTCTGTGCCAATGATCAAATGTGCCAAATTAACTAATTTAGTGGAGAAGTGCATAGAAGTTGCATTTGTAAATATTATTATTTTTTACCTAATTGTTTTCAAAGAAGATTCATTAACCTGATTTAGGCATAATGAGGTCAGGGGAAAGATGGTCCACTGCCTCCCTCTAGCGGTGCTAGTGAGCATTACCGCCTCCTCGGGGCGCTCAGGTGAGCCTGTTAATGTTTCACCTGCGCGAGACCACGTCACGCTAGCTTCAGGAAAAAAGAAACCACGGTGTCCTCTGTGGTCCAGATGCCTTTCTCCTGTTTTTAATGCTGAAACTGAACTCTAACTAGCTGCGCTGAACTTTAAACGAGGTTTTTTCAAATTGTTTTTCTAGCCTTAAAGTCGTGAACCGAGGACAATGTCGGCCTCCGCAATATTTGTGTTGGATTTGAAAGGAAAGGTAAGATAAAAGAACAAGGGTTACTCTTAATGGCCGTTTATATTTCTTTCAGAACAAAATAATAAATGGAAAAAAAAACAAAGAAGTTGTATTTAAAATGTCCGTTTTCCCCTTTCTATTCTGTTAAACATTAATGGCGTCGTTAAAAATTAATGGAAAGCTTTGCGACAGGAGTATCTGGTGGCTTTTGTCCCTACTTCCGGATTCGGTGTCAAAGCTGCAGCACCTGTAAACCTCTCCGGTACTGGAGGTGCATCAGCATCACTGTTCCCTCGCGGTTTCTTTTCATGCTGTGGCACAAAATTCTGTGTAACATGACACGAATAAATACCAGAGCACCAGAGCTTTAAAAAAAACAAAAAAAAAACACAGCAATTTCAGTTACAGTCTCATTTCAAGTTTAATTAAATAATGTCTCTCCTCAAAATTCTGCATATAAAAAAGTATCCCATTCTGACAAGGTTTGGGAACAAAAACTAGAAAAACAAGAAATCACTTTTGCGCAAGTTTTAAAATCATTTGCGTAATACTGGTTCCTAATACTATGTTGATCCTTTGGTAAACATTGCAGCCTAAATAGTTTTTCAATACGATGCCACAAACTTAGTACACCCATCTTTTTGCAGCTTCGCCCTTTTGTCTTCACCTGATGTCTGAATTAGGTGATATTGCTCAAAGAACAATAGTTAAAGACAACAGTAATGTGAGAAAACAGATCCTTTTATTCTTATTCAATCGGTTACACAAATTTTAAACTTCCTAAAAAAAGAAGGTTTTATAATTGAATAAATGAATAGGTTTTGCAATGGTGGCATGGATCAAACGCTGTAACAGTGTGACTGATGTGTGCTGATATCGTGAGATTCTAGATGTTGGCTGACATCGGAAAGTTATCTGATATCAATGTCAGATCAGGACACCCCTTATGATCTACAATGTATTTGTACTGTTTCTAACTTAATGGAAATCAGGTGTTTCATTAGTTATTTTGCTGATGTCAACTGTTTTTTTTGTTCCTTTGACGTTTCTGGAGAGCAACAAAACCATAACAGAGTAGCTTCCTGCTTCATAAACAAAGCAGTTTGCTTTGCAAATCGTTTAGTTATTGATGTATAGTGCTAGTTTGTGCTGCAGCCAGGCTCTCTATGGGATTGGAAGCTCAAGTGTGCCTTTTTCACAGCTGGGGTCCAGACTTTTAGGAAAACAACACTAGACCAGTTGTGTTCAAATGCTATTTTATGTAGCCCATTCATTTCTGAGAGCTTTGGTCCTGATCTGGACCCACTGGGTAACTTGGGTAATGGTGGAGGGTTAAAAATGAGCAGAACCGTGATTATTAATTGGCAGATATTTATGGGGGTTTTTTCTACTCAGGTGCTGATTTGTCGTAACTACAAAGGGGACGTGGACATGGCAGTAATCGACCACTTCATGCCTTTACTGATCCAGCAGGAAGAGGACGGGCTTCTCAGTCCTGTGATGTCCCACAGCAATGTACACTTCATGTGGATCAAACATAACAATCTCTACCGTATCCTTGTCCTGATTATTCAAAACATTCTTTGGTGATGTACACAATTAATTACAAATATTTTTAGACGAACACATGACAGTTTTAGCATAATCCTTGACTTAAAGCATTCACAGTTGTGGCCACCACCAATAAGAACTCAAACGCCTCGCTTGTTTACTCATTTCTTTACAAAATAGTTGAGGTAAGTGAAATAAGAGCAGTGCTCAAATACATTTCTAGTAAGTTGTTTCCAAAAATGTATTTTTTTCATAGCAATGTTGGTGAAACTGGCAATTTCACATATGTATCAATTTTGGTTCTTCACAATAAAAAATTTTGTTTCATTTTTCCACAGGTTTTTACAGAATACTTCAAAGAGCTGGAAGAAGAGAGCATTCAGGATAATTTTGTCGTTGTTTATGAGCTACTCGATGAACTGATGGACTTTGGGTTCCCTCAGACTACTGAAAGCAAGATCCTGCAAGAGTGAGACTCACAGATTCACGGGTAAATAAACTCAAACTGGTTTTATATCATAACGGGGACGTTTGTTTTGCAGATACATAACTCAGGAAGGTGCTAAGCTGGAGGTGGCAAAGAGCAAGGTTCCAACCACTGTCACCAATGCCGTTTCCTGGCGGTCAGAAGGCATAAGATACAAAAAGAACGAGGTTTTCATTGACGTCATAGAGTCCATCAATGTTCTGGTGAGATAAAGAAAGTGGTGCCTTTTTCTTTGTCGGTATGAGTTTGTTCTAGCGAATGACATGGACAGGAAAGTAAAACCTAAATGGATAAAAAGTCAAATGAACTGAGTCCAAATTAAAGTGGCCTTAGATACACAAACAGCTTTTATTCAGGCATTTATTTGTTTGTCTCTTCTGGGCTGCATTACAAGATGTCAGTGTAAAGTGACTTGGGTAAAATTTCTGTTTAATTTTCTTATTCTTAAAAAAATAAAACAAAAACAAAAAATCTTGTAATCAAGTCTACACTACTGAAAGTCTTTCTGAATAAGAACCCAATTTCTGCTACCAGTATATCCTTAATTTGAAATATATAAGTCTTGTAAGCGATTCATAGTGTAGATAATGAAAAAAAAAAAAAAAAAAAAATCAACAAAAGATTGTGTTGTTTTTTGTTTCAGATATGTATGGATAGTTTTCTAAATAGCCTTTTGCATGTACAACAATCTAACCATCTCATAGTTGCTCTATGTGCTAAATGCTTAGATCATTTAAACATAATAAATTAATTATTTTGTTTTCTTCAAAAATGAAAACGGAACAATATTCTCTTCATCCCAAAACTGAGTACTTCTTTAACAATGTGTTGTTTGTTTAACTTTACCATTATTAGTAATAAACAGAACCTGCAAATATGAATATTAAAAGCTTTTTTGTCTATTCTAAAAGCAGTGGTTTATAAAATTAAGGTGTTTTGAAACCAGATAATCTGGCTTTGCCATTTATATGCAAACAGCATTTTAACCACGTGTCCAAACGTTTGCACGCCAGTTTACCTCCTGATGTATTATGTATTATGGTTTGGCTTTCTTCACTAATATTTGGCACAACTGCCGTAATAAATTGAATACAACTAAAACAACGTGTTATTTATGCCATATTGTTTTTCGACAGGTAAATGCCAATGGGAGCGTAATGAGCAGCGACATTGTTGGGAGCATTAAGCTGAAGACCATGTTATCTGGAATGCCTGAACTGCGGCTTGGCCTCAATGATCGCGTGCTGTTTGCCCTTACCGGACGTATGGATACACCTTATAACATCTGTTTAAAACATGCTCATGCTAGAAGCTGCTGTTTTATTTGACTCCTAGTAAACAGTTTCACAATTATTGTTGTAATGAAAGATTATTGGTTTCTGAAAACATTTGGTGAATAGTGTAGATTACTTTAAAGTTAGTGGTTAAATCATGTGGTAACAACAATCACTTCCTGTCTGAATGTCCTTTTCATGCCTGAGCTACACTGATAAAGAAGTGGCAAAACAAGAAGAGCAGCTAGGTTGTCATATTCAAGCTCTCAGATTTACATATTAGAGACTTGTTCATGTTTTATAAATAATGTTTTAAAATTGAAAAATCCTCTGGTGAAGAGCATTGAAATTAAGTCTTTTCTTCTCTCCAGGTGACAAGGGGAAGACGGTGGTGATGGAGGATGTGAAATTTCATCAGTGTGTCCGTCTCTCCCGTTTTGAAAACGATCGTACAATCTCCTTCATTCCTCCAGACGGAGAATCTGAGCTGATGTCCTACCGCATCAACACACATGTATGACACTCCTAAGTATATATCTAGCGAATACTTGTGCTTACTTACATTCATTGGTCTTTGAACTCAAATATAAACTACAGAAAATTTGTTTTACCGTACCCTGCTTTTGTCTTACAGGTGAAACCTTTGATATGGATTGAGTCAGTCATTGAAAAATTCTCTCACAGCAGAGTTGAGATCATGGTTAAGGTATTTAACAAAATTTTGTGCTTCTACTTTATTTTTTATTTTTTTACATTTTGTCACGTATCCTCTTTCTCTTTGGTGTTTTCTGGACCTGGCCTGCTTGTAATGCTTTTTTTAAAGAATCTGCTGCCATGAGACTGTCCAACTGGCTAAATATTCAGTTAGCATATAATAACCACATTTCTATTACTTGGGAGATATTAGGAAGTAATTAATGAACGTGAAACTTTCCTTTGGAATATCTTGGAGTAAATCACCGACCAAAAAACTTTGAGAGTCTTGCTCTTCATGTGCCCTGAACCATCATACAGTGGCTTGTAAAAGTATTTATTCCCATCAAACCTTTCCATATTTTTGACATGACCACAAACATAAATACATTTAATTGGAATTTTGGTATTTCAAATTAGAAAGAAAATCAGATGTGATTTAAAACCATTTTTAATACAAACAAACTTTAAAGTGTAGTGTGCAAAAATGATTCAGTCCCTTTGAGTCAATCATTTGTGGATCAACCTTTTGATGCAATTACAGCTGCATGTCTTTTAGTGTATGGTCTCATCCAGTTTTGACTCTAGTGACTGAAATTTCTGCTCATTCTTCAATGCAAACCTGCGCCAGCTCAGTCTCTTTATTTTGAGAGCATTTGTGAACAGCAGTTTTCAGATCTTGCCACAGAATTTTTATTTGGTTTGAGTCTGAAATTTGACTGGGCCATTCATGAATATGTTCTGCGGTATGTTTAGCATCATTGTTGTGCTGAAAGGTTAAGCTCCACCCCAGTCTGAAGTCTCTTGCAGATCTGAAGAGGTTTTCTTCCTAGACTGCACTGTATTTAGATCCATCTATAATTCCATCAACTCTGACTAGCTTTGTTGTTCCTGCTGAAGAGAACTGAACCCCAGATCATGATTCTAACTCAAACATATTTGACAGTCGGGATAGAGTGTTTAGAGCGTTGTGCAGTGTTGGTTCTCACCACAACAAAGCGTTATGCATTTTGGCCAAAAAGTTACATTTTTGTTTCATCTGCCCAAAAAACCTTCTTATTCCACATGTTTGCTGAATCCCAATTAATGCAGGACTCTTAGTTGTCATCAGGACAGATTCTCCGTCCTGATATGTGGATTTCTGCATTTCGTCCAGAGTCACCATGGGCCTCTTGGCTACATCTGTGATCAGTACTCTCATTGTTCAGCCTGTAAGTTTAGTATGACTGCGTTCAAAGCTTGAGATTTTTTTTGTTCAGCCTGTAAGTTTAGTATGACTGCGTTCAAAGCTTGAGATTTTTTTATATCTGATGAGCTGCTTTAAGCCTCGCAACTTGATCCCTGAGCCTGGTGTGTTTCTTGGACTTCCATGACCGTTTGCTCCCCAATATTCCCTCAACCAACCTCTGAGGCTGTCACAGAGTAGCTGTGTTTCTTCTGCGATTGGATTACTCACAAGTGGACACTATTTAATTATTAGCCATCATCTGGCAACTTGGGTGCACTTGTAGAAAAGGGGGCTGAAAAATTTGACACCACACTTTACAGTTTTTGTTTTTGTGAAAAATGTTTTAAACCATATCTACCTTTTTTTTCATGTCACGTTTTTATACAACTTTGTGTTCTTTCACAGAAAATTCTAACTAAATATGTTCATAATTGTGTTTGTAATGTAAGAAAACATGGAGAGGTTCAAGCAGTATGTATACTTCTGAAAGCCAATGTAGTTAAGACTCTAACAGAAGATGGTACAGATGATATATTGCTCTGGAGATGTTTAAAGCAGTGTTGAGGTTTAAGTAAATAAAATAAAAATACAAGAATTACCAATGCTGCCAAGACATGGCTATTAACCCAAGCTGAGCAATGATTGAATGACAACCAAAAGGCTTATGGAAAACCATGGGGGAGCTGCACAGATCTATAGATTAGGTTGGGGACATCTGTTGCCAGAATATCTATTTAGACAGTCCACGGATCTGGCATTATTGGAAACGTACCAAGAAGACCAATTTTCAGGTTGTCACTGGACATGTAGACGACACAACATATATGGAAGGCTTTGTTTATATTAAACCATAATTGTAACATTTGGGTGTATGTGCACAATTGCCTGTGTTGGAAATTTTACACTGAAACAGACCATCAATACGGTTAAATTGGATTGCAGTTTATTGCTGTGAGGATCCTTTCGGGTCAGACAATAGCAGGTGGTCAGAGTTGATGGGAAGCTAAATATAGGGCAAGCGTATAAAAAAACATGATTGAGGATATTAGAAACTAAAGTGGAATTTTAGATCTCCAACAGGTAAACTACCCTAAATAGATAACCTGACAAAAACAACTGAATGGTTTCAAAGGATTATAAGCATATTAATGTGATAATATTCCAGTCGAGGATCTGAACCTAACTGATAATGTGTGACAGGTCTTAAATAAATGAATAAATACACTGCTTAAAAAATGAAGGGAACACTCAAATAACACATCCTAGATCTGAATGGATGAAATATTCTCATTGACTACTTTATTCTGTACAAAGTTGAATGTGCTGACAGGAAAATCACACAAAAATCGTCAATGTAAATCAAATTTATTGACCAATGCAGGCCTGGATTTGGAGTCAAACACAAATTTCAAGTTGAAAAACACTACTGGCTGATCCAACTTTGATGTAATGCCTTTAAAAGAAGTCAAAATAAGGCTCAGTATTGTGTGTGGCCTCCATGTGCCTGTATGACCTCCCTACAACGCCTGGGCATGCTCCTCATAAGACGGTGGACGGTCTTCTGAGGGATCTTCTTCCAAACCTGTGCTAAAGGATCCGCCAACTTCTGGACAGTCTGTGGTGCAACGTGACGTTGGTGGATGGAGCGAGACCTGATGTCCCAGATGTGCTCAATCGGATTCAGGTCTGGCGAAGGTGCAGGCCAGTTCAATGTTTTCGTCTTGCAAAACCTGCTGACACACTCCAGCCGCATGAGGTCTAGCAGTTGTTGCCCTCCTACGGCCTCCTTTGCGTCTCCTGGTGTACTGGCCTGTCTCCTGGTAGTGCCTCCAGGCTCTGGAAGCTATGCACTACGATTGTCAATCAGACTTGCTTCCTAAGTGGACAGTTTGATTTCAAAGAAGTTTGATTTACTTGGGGTTATATTGTGTTGTTTAAGTGTTTCTATAGTGCAAAGCAGGTACAGCCAGGTTCAAATTTCTCTTTAGGAATTGAGTTATAGATGGTTACTCATGTTCCAATCAATAACTTGCAGCTGTCATTGCATCAAAATGTGATTCTACAAAGTTAAAGGTGCTTAATATAAAATCTTATTTGTGAAATCTTTGCATATGTAATTTCCTCCTAGTTCAAAACCCTTATTTTCCTTGTATTTTACTAATATTCAGCACTTTATGTTGGTCTGTGTCATACCATCCCAATAAATTGTTTGTTTGTTTTGTAATGTGACAAAATGTGAAAAAGTTAAACGGGTATGAATATTGTTTTTTAAAGGTGCTGTTGCCAGATGGTGGATAACTTTTTTTAAATTTTTATTTGGCTAAAATTTATTTCCTTTTATTATATAAATGGGTTGAAATGGCACATTTATATGTGTACAATAAGATTTACATATTAAAACATTTTACATGGGTTTTGTCCGTCTAACAATGAGTTTTACATTCACCCACCTTGCATTTAAGCCTGTCCACGTCGAACAACGCTTATCCTTTGAACAAAATCACTAATCTCACACAATTTGCTCTCCTTTGATGTTTTCTGTTTTTAGGCAAAGGGACAGTTTAAAAAGCAATCTGTAGCTAATAACGTGGAGGTGAGGGTCCCCGTCCCGAGTGACGCTGATTCACCGAAGTTCAAAACCAGCACAGGCAGTGCTAAATATGTACCCGAGAAGAACCTGGTGGTTTGGACCATCAAGTCATTCCCGGTAAGCATTTCACAGCAGAGCGCTGCGCATTATATTAACGCTGTAAACGTGCATGTCTCTCTGATCCATTTGTCTAAGTGTGCCTCTCTCAACGCAGGGAGGAAAAGAGTTTCTCATGAGAGCTCACTTTGGTTTGCCAAGTGTAGAGAGAGATGAGGCAGAGGGGAAACCGCCTATCACAGTCAAATTTGAAATCCCCTATTTCACAGTCTCGGGCATTCAGGTAAGTGTGAACCAGGTTGGTTTGTTCATGATAAGGTAATGCTGCATGTTGACCGAGGCAACATGTGGATCTTTTGTTATGCATGGTTTTGAATATTGCTTGTGCTGCTGCAGTTCTTTTCTAATGCTTCTGGGCCTTTTATAGTTGTAAGACTTTAACAGTCAAGTCAGATCATGTAGGAACTAATGTGCGCCTCAGCTTAATTCATGCGGTTTAATGATGCACTATGCTTTTGCCTCGGCATGTTGTAACACTCCTCTTTGCACTAGGTTCGGTATATGAAGATTATTGAAAAAAGCGGGTACCAGGCTTTACCCTGGGTGCGCTATATCACACAGAGTGGAGGTATAGTTTTAACTCATTATGGTGCTGTCTAATATTATTTAGAAATAACTTTTTAGTATATATAAATACATTGTTCAAAACTATATTTGATAGTTTTTTTTTTTCTCCCCGTTTAGATTACCAATTGAGGACCAATGTGTAAAGAATGAGGTTACTTTGTTGGATATTCATTCAGGACATGCAGAGAAACATGAAGATTGCTTCAACTGCACTGAAAAAAAACAACTTTTAAAAACTCACCTGCCCTAATGTTGATTTACTTATTTTTAAAAGAAGTTTTATAAAATTTGTCAAACCTAAACTATAATGTGTACTTTGTGTAATACATTAAAATTATTTAAATCCAACATTTTCTTTATTGCAGGTTATTGTGACTGGCCTTCAATGTCTTCATTGTATTACTATGATTATTTTTCACAGTTTAACTGGTGATGTTATTATCATAACTGCAGGAACACATTGCGCAATCAAAGTCGACAAAATTCCGCCCAAAATTACAAACCCGCACCCGCCTTTTTCCTCTCTCCGACCTGCAGAAAATCAAGCAAAGGATCGAAATGTGAATGAAGACACCAACGTTTACAAATCGCCCGCTTTCTTCGCTTCAACCTCTGATTGGTCAGACGTCAATGTTGCCACTGAGAGAGCGTAGTAACAACGTTATAGCTCCTCCCTTTTTACCGTATATAGACGAACAACGCCCACTGGGCGAGTTGTGATTGGCCAGCGTATTTTCTTTCCAATGTTTGTAAATTTTCGGCTAAGAGTGATGAGGGTGGGGGGAGACACACACACACACACACCGCAGTTTGGATCTCAGCGCGCAAATGTATTTTTTAAAGGTTGATGAGCTCTTCTCGTTTGAATTGTATTTAATAATAACCGTGCACTAGAAACAGCGGCAACAAGACGCTTGGGATCTCGACGGACTGAATTAAGGTAGGCGTACAAACCTTCATGGCCAAAAAAACAAAAACAACCGTTAGCCGTTAGCTTTGGTAGCTACGTGTTCACATTCAGTGTATATGAGTTGTTGCTGTCGAGATAGCAAGTGTTCCCCTCGACAGGTTCGGTTTGACCGTGTTTTCCGGTAAAACGTCAAAGTGTTGCCGCTGTACGCCCAGTAACATGGCGTCAGGCGATAACCAGTCAACGTTAGCTAGGTGTAGCCGACATTATCGCCCCGGCTTTTTTTTTTCCGGAGCTAACCTGTCAGTTCCTTTACATATTTTAAACCGGACTTTTAAAGACCGCTTCTCGTCACGCAGCTAGGAGCCCAGAGGATAATGGTCCTGAGTCAGATGGACGCCGGGAAAGCTTTGACCGCGGCGGCGGCCAGAGGGAACGCCGACGAGGTGCAGCGGATCCTGGAGGAATGCAGAGTTCATCCCGACACTCCCAACGAGTTCGGCCGGACCGCGCTGCAGGCAAGCACCGCTGTTCACCGCAGGAGTCCTCCTCAGAGCTGTCTCCTTCATGAGCCGTGGACAAATGCACCTATTTATTTGTTCTACTCGCATTCATGTGCTCCTTCCCATTTTGCGCCCTGTTGTTGCGGCAGCGGAAAAATGACACAGTGCCTTCTTCACATTTACTGTTTTTCGTTTTTGAGCGGGATCTTTATTAGCAATGTGTTTTTAAAAATTTTTCGTGCCTTGTGACACGTTCAGCTTAAAAATGTACCATGAAAAAAAAACTGCAAAGACATGGCAAACGGACACACCATTTCTCAGCCACTTCATCATCTTTAATAGTAGTTTTACTGCATACCTAGTTTGTTAGGAAATGTCTTTATGTTACTCCTAAATAATTATTGCTACCGTTCAGGGATCAGTTTTATTTCCGAAACCCTTTAGTAGATTGCGGTGTAAGGTTTTTAGGATAACAAAATAAGACACTTCAATTTGAGCCTTTTTGTCCCGGTTTGTTTTTCTACAATATAATTGGAAGACGCTGAACTACATTTGTGATAAATTAGTTATTTATTAGTGCGTAATAAAATAAGAAAGGGACAAAATGCCAAACTGTGGATATGTATTAAGGTTACAAGTTGCATGGAGGAAAAATCCTCTAGATCTCATTTTTTTTAGCCAATTTAGTAGTTGTATCTATAATTTAAAAAGGTTTAGTGTATATGTATGTATGTATGTATGTATGTGTGTATATATATATATATTTTGCCTCTTTATACAAAACCTTAGTTTAACATATGCTTGACATATCAGACTGCATTAATTTCTTTATTTTCATAAAGTCATAAAGAAATTAAGAAGTCTACTTACAAATTTTTATGGTTTCGGAAAGAACAATGTCTTGAATTACATTTGCTTAAAGGATTTGGTTACTTTTGAACATAGTGGACGTGTCACATAAACCGGTTTGGGTTTGCAACTCCCAAAATTTTAATTAACTGAGTTGCTTTATATTCATCTTGTTTAATGTCTCCTACCAGGTGATGATGATGGGGAACTCCAAAGTAGCCAGGTTGCTGCTGGAAAAGGGAGCCAAGCCCAACGTTCAGGACAAACACGGTATAGCGCCTGTCCATGATGCAGCACGGACGGGGTTTCTGGAGACGCTGCAGGCTCTGGTCGAGCACGGGGCTTCGGTAAACCTCCAGGACCAGAACGGAGCCCTCCCCATCCACATCGCCATACGAGAAGGTCACCGGGAGGTCGTGGAGTTCTTGGCTCCGAGGTCCGACCTGAAACACGCCAACGTCAGCGGTCAAACGGCAATAGACATTGCCCGATCTCTGGGCGAGCTGGATATGATGAACTCCCTTTTTGCTCACATTCACAGTTAGTAAGAGTTACTCCTCCGCAAAACTCAAACCTCACTTCTTTTTTTTATTTTATTTTTTTTGCTTTGTACCTGGTGACTTGAATACATGGGGTTTTTTTGGGTGGCTGAGCATTAAAATGTGACAGGACGTATTGTCTTGGCAGCTTCTTGTCAGTGGATTGGTGGCTATATACTGTAGACACCTTTTGCACAGTGCAGTTTAGGCACCTTATATTTACATTCTTTCCCTGTTAATTGGGAATGCACATTTGTAGATAGTTTTCCTCCAGTGTTATGTGATTTTTTTTTTTATTATTATTATTTTTTTACATTAGTTTCTTTGAGTGTATGAATTGTACCAGTTCCTACACAGGTATGTTTTTTTATTATTATTTACAAAAATGACATGGTGCACTCTGATTGCTTTGCATAGTTGTGTTTCTCTTAATTAGATTAACTTTGAATTTACCCTTATTTATTGTTGGAAGAGGAATTATTATTCCGGTGACTTTGTAAATAGCAACATTTAATGTGATTTGTTGAAATGTTATTTATATAAATACTTTTAAAACAAAAGTGAGATTGTTCACTTTAATATTTGATGAAGAAAGCACAAAATAAAGTTATAAACTTTGAATCTTGTTTTTTTTTCCTTTTCACATCTGTTTTTAACTCTCCTTTTAGTAAAATGCTTATGTATGAACCAAGAAAAAAACAACTGTTTTAGTAGCTTTCTTGTACGTAAAAATCACATCACATCTATTGTTCATTTTTTAAATACTGACAAACATTTAGGCCAAGATCTAAATTGTTTTGTAGTTAAAAAAAAGAAAAAAAGGTTTTGTTTCAATGTTTAGCAAATCTTCACAGTGATTCATCAAGGACAAAGCTGAAGAGTCCACGGTCTAATGCGTAGGACCAGAAAAACGTTAAAGGTCACAAAGATATCTGCACTGAAGCTGACTGTGAATGAGAGCCCTGTTTTTGTTAGACACTAACTGCAGCAAAAGTTTGCTGCTGTTTTTTGTGCTCAGGGCTCTCATGGCACAATGGCTATTTTGTCTGCCTGTGTGCTTCCCTCTGGCCAACGTCACCAGAAGACAAGAGCGGAGACAGTCCAGCTTCTGTGTTGCTGTTTTTTCCGCATAGTCGTGTGTATTCACAGCTTGCTCACAGCACCTTCCTAAAGTGTTCAGACCAGCAGCTGTCGCGGCAGTGATAGGTAATTCTACTAAGTATTGATTCAGGAGGCTTGAATACAAATGTACCTGTACCACTTCACAGCTGAGTACTACTACTGTTGGTCTATCACATAAAAACCCTCCTATTTTTTAAATGCACATTTCAGAAACAAATTCTAGGGTCATGTAAGGAATTGTTTTGCATCTTTTCTAAGTCTTCAATGTATTATCAGTACTAGTCCATAAAAAAAAAAAAAGATGACTAGTGTTTTAACATTAAATTGGACAACCTGAAAAGATTCTTGAAAAACAGAAGTAGAAAAAAAATCAGGTTCAGACACCAGGGAGAGCTCGTTTGCTCAACTGGGCTGAGAATGGATGTGTTGTGTCTGCAAATATTTCTAGAGTAAACAGCTGTGGTTGCCTTGTTCTGATGCAGGCAGTGACAAGTTAATGTTTAGATTAATTAGCATATAATAGTTATGAGAGAAAAGGATCGTTTATGTCAAGTGAGGGCGACAAAGAAATTATCTTCTCCGTCTAGTGTCCAGCCAGAATGAGTAGAACAAATTTGTTGTACTACCAACTATTACAGTTTTTGACATGGTGAGACCACTGTAAAATAATTGGTTACCAAGCCTCTAATATGTTTTTTTCACATGATCGCATCGTTGACCAGTTTCCCCATCCCTGTTGAAGAACAGCATCATCACGTGATGCTGCTCCCACCATGTTTGACTGTAGCCGCATAGTTTTCTGGGTCATATGCAGTTGTGGTTTTTCTCCTTTTCTTTTACATCTAGACTGAAATGTTTTCTCGCCTGAGCGGAGAACTTTCTTCCATATGTTTGCTGTGATTGGCTTGTGACAAACTGTGGACAGTTTGCTCTCAACAAAGGCTATGGATCTTTGGAGCGGAGGTACACTGGGACTCTTGGTTGTTACTTTGATTAAAGCTGGGGTCACATTATGATTTTCACAGTCTTAACAGATTCTGAAAAGAATATTTGTAAAAAGTAACTCAGTAGTTTTAATATAATGAGTCAAACCCAATCCCTAACACAGTTTACAACTTGACCTGCCAACGGACCACAGATTGTGAAAAAGAATGGGTGCATCGAATTCTCTTGGCAACAAGTTTAAAGGAACAAAAACGCATCAGTAACTCATCACAGCTCAGTATTTGCAGAGGTTGAAGATGAAATTTACACTTCAGGTTTAGCCCAAAAGTGAATTTGATTTAAATAGCTTTGACTCCATTTGTTGTTGTACTCATGTTAAGAATTAGGAGAAGAACTTGAGATCTGAGCAAACAATGAAAGATGTTATGAGGACATTTTTACTAAGGTTTCCTCTACTACTATACTGTAGGTCTGAATGTGCGCTACAATTTTTTTGTTCATTTATATTCGTGAGTAGTAAAATGTTCACTGGTTTTGTATGCGTTAATTCTCAGTGTTGGATAAAGTGTTATTTCTATTGGGCAACAATGCAATGTTTCAGCTGGATCATGCAAACAAGCTTTAAGAATGTATGATAAATAGGTTTATTCTATGTGGTAAATATGTAATTCAGAAACATCTTTTAATTACATTTCATCCATTACTGTTGTTAGTAAAATGCAAATTCTTTAATGCCAAGAGTATTTATGTTTATGATGCAGTAGTTACCAATATATATATTTTTGAAATTGTTGTTTAGTAGCTGTTATGTCTGAGTCTCTCATTTCCATTTGCTTTCAGCAAGAAGCGTTGGCTGTTGAGGCGGTAATCAGTTCATACCTCTCGACATCGTCCATATTCGCTTTATAAAGTTATGAAATCTAGCAGGTTCCACTCAAGATTTTGGACTCAAGGCTTCACACTGAAAGAAATTTTGCTGCTCACTGACCAGAACTACATACCGAAGACCTTCCCGATTGAAAATCAGCTTTAAAATCAGGGCGATAAACACTGTGTGCTGAGCTGTCAGTGTAGATAAATGACTGATTTATTTATTGATTTTTTGTGACTGATGTTCAAAGACGTGAAATATTATTTTTTAGCCATAACCTGAATATACCTTCTTCACAACTTTGCCTCTTACCAGTCGATCGTGTTCCTTGGCCTTCTCGACAATGACTGTTCTTAAACATTTTCTAAAAAATATTAAAAGGCAATTGGTTGCACTGGATTTTATTTTGGGAAGGTCTTAATACAAATGGATGTAACACTGTTCTTAATGTTATTTTCCTTGCACTATTTTGCACTACTTTGTCATGGCCTTTAATACAAAATAGAATGAATTTATGTTTCTAACATGATTAAATGTGGAAAAGTGTATGCACTAAAAATACATTTTTGAGGGTTTCAATTTTAATATCAATCATGCCAGCTTAACAAGAGCATGGTGACACACTTCAATGCTCCATTTACTGCAAGAAACAAGAAGCAGGATAATGATTGACCTGGTAAGAGGGCATTTTGCACATACTGTGCAGCTACTGTTGTTTAAGCTACCTTAGGACTTTCCTCAAATTCAACTTTATTACAAGCTGTAACATAGTACCACAGGGTATATTGAGGGCAGGCCAGCCTTAGCTTTTTCAGCACAGGTATGTCAGTTCATTTGATAGGATTGTGTTTTTTAGTCATGCTCTGCATGTCAGAACATGACTACATTACAGCTGAGGATGCAAAGCAGAAAAAGAATTCAAGTTTGTTGTGGGTTGCTGATTATGACCTCTAACTCACTGGGGAAAACACGAGGGATCAACGAAACTATAAAAAATGAAACGGTAAAATGTATTTAATCCTTTAGTATTATGATCTTTAGTTTATTAAAGCATGCATGAGAAGCCTTTTGGGTTTTAACTCTACAACGACACGTTCCTGCAGTTAAAGGAACAGTACAAATGAAATACAACATTTTATAATCTATATTAATGTTGATGATCTTCTCAAAGTCTTTTTTCTTTCTCCATTTGTTTAGAACCCTAAAGAAGGTAACATGAAGCAACACAGTGTAGGACACTCCTCACCAGGCAGAAGAAACCTGTTCTACAGGATATAGCTGTTGAAAACAACATAGTTAAAATACTGCCATTATTTCAAAGCTAGTAGTGCCGAGTCCTTTTTTTATCCTTACATATTGGGAAATCCTTTAAACAAAAATGTTTGGAGCTGGACCAGTCCAACCATCCCATAAAAAAAAAAAAAAAAAAAAAAAAAAAAGTTCTACAAAAACATATGTTATTAATAGTACAAACTTTCACATGTTTTTCCATATACTACCACTGTCCACCATGATTTTATCAAAGTCTGTGACTTTCCTCAGCTTTCATTTTAGCTTTGACTCAGTTTCTTTCGTAAGTCTGATGGCAGCAAGTCATACACGTTGTCCTCTACTATAAGTCCAGAGCGTCTCAACAGAGGACAGTCCCCTATCTCTAAAGGTAGGGACTCCAACCGGTTTCCCTTAATATCCAGTCGCACCATCTGGGCCAGGTTGCCAACTTTGGAGCTAAGATACGAAAGGCAGTTATTACCCAAAACCAGAATCTTTATTCGTTTACAGAAGAAAAGCTCCTCTGGCAGAGTCTCTAAGGAGTTGAAGGCAGCAGAGAAGAACTGAAGACCCTGCAGGATGTTCACTTCAGAAGGAAGAGAAGTGATCTGATTGTGGGAGATATCAAGGTGCCGTAGTTTGGTGCAGTAGAACAGCCGAGACGGAAGCTTTTTCAGCTTGTTCCAGCTTATGTCCAGTGTCTCCAGTGTACGCAGCTTAGTGATGTGTTCAGGAATGTAAGTGATTTTATTGTGCCACAGACGGAGTGTCACCAATCGTCGGCAATGTTGCAGGCTCAGGATCTCTTCCACGGTGGTGAGCTTGTTTTCCTTCAGGTCCAGCTCCTGTAGATTGTTCAGGCTGAAAACAGCACTTGGTATCCGCTCCAGATCACAGCCCGATAGCTCTAATGAAACTAAGCTTGTTAACTTCTTCAGGCAGCTAAACACCTGGAGCTTGAACCCTTCATTGTGGATGCACAACCTCTGCAACTGTGATGCCAGGTCTACAACACTGGGTGGTATCTTTCTAAGGTTGGACCGCAGACTGAGGAGCCTTAAAGCACTGAGATCTCGCAGAGATTCCAGATTGCCACTTTTGGAAGTTTCATTACTTAAAGGACCATTCAGATATAACTCCTCCAGACAATGGAAAGTATACATCCACATAGGGATCTCCTCTGAACTTTTAAATGTGAGACGCAGTACTTTTAATTGCTCTTTAAGGTGGTTCAGTGCAGGCAGTTGCAGCTTTGCCGGGGAGTAGATCAAGGATAACTCCTGCAAAGACTCCAGCTTTGCCACACTAGCTGAAATGGTGACATTTTTCACTTGCTCCAGTTTGAGTGATTCAACTTCTGTAATCTCAAAGACAGTTTCTGGAAGACCTGGCAGTCCTACAAGATAGAGCTCCAAGTGATCACTGGAGTTCTTGGCAAGATGTGCGCGCAGCTTCTTGTTGGTCCACTCATGGTTAAGGTTGAGCTGATGGAGGTGGCTCTCGCTTACCTCAGAAAGGAATACTGCAAACCTTTTGGGATAAAGAGCGTCATACTGGTCCACAAGATGAAGCAAGAATGCAAAATCGTTCTTTACATCTGGTATGTCATTGATACCCGTCTCCAGTCTGACGTATTCAAAGGAGTACCCCTTTAAAGGCCGGTGGAACACCCAGTAGAGGGTGTAGATGCACATGAGTCCATACACTCCTACGAAACAGATGTAGCAGTAGGCAAGCTTGGAGAAGAGATGGGCTTTGGTGTGGGTGCAGCAATAGATATCAAACCCAGTCAGGTCAGGTGGAACATCACAGCGCACGACTATTTCAATTTGTTGTACCAGAACTGCAGTGTAAATGATGATAATGATGAACTTGAAGACTTTTAGGGATGTTTGTATTACATACATACGATACAAGATGTCTGCCTCTTCTACATGAGTCCGAAACTTCTTTACTTTCTCAAAGAGAGCTTTTGCCTGCTCTCCCTCCTTTTTGTCTAACACAGAAGAGGTAGGCTGGGGGTCTGGGATTTTCTTTTCTGAGTAGGACATGACAGAGGCGGAGCGAAGAAGCCCTATATTCTCCTCCTCGTCTTCTTGCTGTTCTTTAACATCCTTTGACATAGTGCTCTTCCTTAAACTCACCAGCTTCTCCTCTCCTCTCTCCTCTGAAACTTCACTTAGGGCCCTCGTTGTCCAGGGTGAGTCAAAGCACTTCCCCAGAATGTTGACAAAGAGGTCAATCTTAGAAGATGTTCCAGGGAATTTGAACCAGAAGCTGCTTGCTATCATGAAGATCATAGTGTGGATAACCACCAGGTATGGAAAGTACTTTGCATACCAGTGGACAAACTTCTCATAGCAATAGTGGTTAACAAACAAATACTGGTGAATGTCCAGGTTGTTCTTGCGACCAAACATCTCCGTGACGATGGGGCTGACAGGCTTGGTCTTTGTAATGGCTGACGTCTTGTTGCTCTCATAGTCACTGATGTAGTCGCAGTTTATTGCCCCTTCCACTGGGCTGCTGAGGTGGCTGGGCAGACATGCAATCTTTTCTTGGGTGAGCTGTGGAAATTGATTGGAAAAGGCAACATTAATAAGCAAAGAAAAATAGGAAACCATAAAGAATAAAATAAATATGTTTGGCTATACTTTCTGATAAAATGGCAAAAATGTTTATATAGAAAAGTCAAAGTATTTTTCACTAACGCAGTGCTTGAAACTCTGTTTTCTGCACTCCTGTCCTTTTCCTGAAGCTGAACCTGCTAACTGTTAAATGCAAATTTGTATCCCTGAAGCCCTGTTTATGTGGGAGTTTTAACAGTTTGCTTTTGCTCGACACTATTTACATAGTGTCAACAGAAACTATTCACACCCTTGAATGTTTTTTTTCTTTTTATTGAAACCAATGTGAAAACTGATTTACAAAATAAAAATACATAACATACAACATAACATACGTCTGTATTTAGTAGATGCACCTTTGGTTGTATTGACGGCACGTATTGAAAGTGGTGCCATTTTACCTTCTACTTTTAAAAGCCTTCCTAGCATCTGCTTCTCAAAAGCTGCCAAAACCATGCCTCACATAGGGGATGGTGTGTTTGTTGTGCAGTGTTTGATGTAAATAAAAAGCCCTATTCGGACCACTTCACTATGGAGTTTCCCACATGCCTTCGGTAAAGCTGCAGTCAAGTTTCTGTTTCAACAGCATCTTCTCATTGCCTTCCTCTCCCAGAAAGCTTTGACTGACGAACATCCATAGTAACAGTTGTTGTCTACAAATTGTCGTCTATTATTTTGGTAAGTTTTAATTTCAAATTTGACATCATGACAAATTTGTAAAAAACAATAAAATCAATAAAACATCCGAGGGTTTGAATGTCTTTTTAAATTCAGTGTATGGTTAAGATGTTTAAAAAAATCTTAAATTAAACTTGGTCTTTTACTACGCTCACATAATTACGTTGATAGCAATAATTTAATCCGTGATAATTCCCATTTTATTTAATAATAGCTTGTACCCCCATTAGCCAATAAACAAGTACTTTGTCTTTTGCTATTACATTTGACAATATTTGAATACAGAGAGAGGCACCCCCCACTCTTCCTCTCTTTGCAATCTCTTCCTTGGTCTTTTGTCCTGTTTAGCTCATTTAGGAGGTTTTACAGGCTTCTGAGACAAATTACTTTTTCAACCAATCTGTGTTATTAGGCTCTCTGTTTTGGATCATAATTCAGTAAAAAGACATACAGTGACAACCCATTTTTGGCAACCAGATTTAAAAAAAATAGTTTTAACAAGGTCTTTAGCACAATAACAGACCCACAGTATCAAAGTTATTTAAATAACAATAGAGAGGAAGTTCTTTTCCGCATACTGTAGTCATCCTTTTTGTTTCCCCAAACTAACCCCTTAAAGAGTTTGCTTCTGAAAAGCTTAAACTTACTCTCATGTGACCAAAGGTCACATTTTCAGTCCATGTCCCATTAGAGATAAGACAGAATTATTATTTTTTATTGCAATCTCCCTATGTAACCATTTCCCCAAAATGGTTTTTATCCAGCCTAGTGATCAATCAAACAACAACAACAACATACAAACGAAACCCCAAACTGAACATGAGCCTCTGTGTCACATTATATGTATACCCTGGGAAACTAAAAATTGTGAATTACTAAATAAAAGTAAAACTGCTTGGAAAAAAACTAAATTATACATTTTAAAGATTAATTTAATTGAAGACTGTAGACGTCTTAATGCTTTGCATCAACAGAGAGGGAAGGGTGTGTAGGCAATTTAACATTCCTATTCGTCGTTCTGCGGGGTCAACGGGAGGCACAAAAGGAGCAAATAATTAACCTCGCCAGGAATGTTAAATTGTAGCAATTAGGTGAGTAACACGCAGTAAAACAATTAAACAATACGCTGGCAGATGCCTCACCTGCAGGGTGCAGCCAAAGACACCAATCATGAGCATGGCAATGCACATGTACTCCGACAAAACATCCCACCACGGTTTCAGCACACGAAACTGGGAGTTGGGCTCGATCCCGAGGCTTTTGAATTCCCCCACCGGGATCATGCTGCAGCTCTCTGGCGATGGAAGAACACTGGAGGTCAGCTCAGTTAGACTCTCAAGGCTTGTCAGATATGAAAGAGGAAAATCTAAGTTATGTTGGAACACCAAGGTTGCACATCTGAATGACTGAACCGAGTAATGGGGGTCGCTGTCAGATAATCTTGGGGAATAAAACCAAAAAACTAAACCAGAATTTCAGTTGTTTTTTCTCATTCATGTAAATATTTCCAAAAAACTCGTTCAGAGTTATAAACTAATAATACTTATTTAACAGCAGCACTTTCAAAAATGACACAACATGAATAAATGCTATCTATGACAATATTTGCTTCCCTGTCATGTATTAATTTATGGGATCTATAAAACCACCTGGCTGATAGTAGGGGTGATGAGGAAAGGAAAAACTACAGCGATGCCAATTAAAAAAAAAAAACTTTCTCCCCACGGTGGCGCTATTTATATTGACACCAGTGGATAAATTAGTTAGACAAGAACAAAAAACAAACAAACTCAGAGTTAAAAACGCCATAAGGGAAGATTATTTCTAGAAGTTCCCAATGATGTTAAAAAAGATCATAAGAATTGCAGTTTTATCATATGCAGTTACCAGTAAGTTTTTTTTTTTTCACCATTCAATAAACTTTAAGGAAAGTTACAGGCGCTCAAACAGTACAGTAACTTGAGCCGCGTTATTTCTAAGGTTTCCACGTTTTTATTTTCACGTAACGATTTCGTAAAGTAAACCAAAAAGCCAGCGTTGAGTCTCCCAGCCATGTGAGTCGGCCTTACCTGGGCGTCCGGCGAGAGTCTGAGCTCAGTTTCTGGTTTTTTTCATCACCTCACCTCACAGACGCGCACCGGTGTGAAGCGCACGACGAGTTATGCGGAGAGTTCCGGTGGAACTTTCAAAATAAGATCCCCTTCCTTAAAACTCCCATTTAAAGAACAGGAACGCTAATGAAAAAAAGCCGGAAGTTACTTTTTGTTGCCTCTGGGCGGATTTTCTTTATACACACTTTCAACATCCTGAAACTTTTTCCTTTATTAAACATTTCTTATGTTAACATTGGTGTAATGCATTTTCTTTTTAAACTGTTTAATTCTAACTGTCTAGGGATATATAAAGGGAAAAATAGTGTTGTTCTCCTTATAATAACTATTGATGAAAGGTTTTGTATGTATCTGATTCCATACTAATTATAAATAGGTCAATAGTCAAATGTTTTTCTTCTTCTTCTCTTTTTTAAACGATCAAAAACAGATCAGAGCCAAATTGAAATTTTCCAAACTTCCGTTTTTTTTTTTGGTGTAACTTACTGAAAATAGAAATAGTTAAAACGACTCAACCCTTAAAAACCCATAGTAAACATCAAGTGTTTGGAAGCACAAAAATGACAGAAATACTTGATATTGTACTTTCCCCTTACAGTAGGTGATGGGATGCTTGTGAAAATCAGTTATTGAAATATATACAAATAATAAATACCAACATTTCCTCGAAATACTTCAAAAGGTTGCGTTTCTCCGGGCTGCTGTATTTGGTGGGATTACACACTAATCCTCTTGTGAATGAACACAGTGTGGGATTCTTCCTTTTGAATCAGGTAATAATGGTTCAGGGTTTCCACCTGCCAGATCTGGGCAGGAAGCACGCTTGTAGCAGTCATGGGTGGTCGGCTTCAAAGCACACTTTCTTCACGTGAACATCTAATAAATTACAATGAATAAAACATTTAAAACCCTACTCTGAAAAATAGCCTATATTAATAACTACATATAAACTGATAGCTGTGTGAAAGCTTTGGCTCCCCCTAGTGTCTCTTGATGCTATAAATCTTGATGCTCATTGAGGTCAGGATAGAGTTGGACATTAGTTGGGATTTAAGAGGTTATAGGATCTAGTAGTCAGCATTTAAGATTAGGTTTTTAGAGGGACTTAAATTAAAATTTGGCATTGGAAAAAGCGATCCAGGTAAGCATTCAAAAACATTAAGACGAACTAAAAAGGTATTTCTTTTCTTTTAAAGTTTTACCTCAGCCAAGTTAGCTTTTGTATTGATTTAATTTTCCTTGAACAAACTCCTGGATTGCTTTTGATATCATTTCCCATTCAGATTATCAAGTATATTCCAATTGACATTCACATTCGGCAGAAATATGTTGGACAGGCAAGTTCAAATTTAAGTTTGTAGCTTTTGATCTTTCCTGCCCACAGACATCATAACTCCTTAGTTAAATTAGTTACTCCAACATCATTTAATATCCATTTGGGATAAGTGAAGTACTTTTGGTTGGTTGATTGATGTTATTGTGTGAGAGTGTTTCTCTGGAAGGAATCTTACTTGTCAATTTGGGACACTCCAAAATTCATCTAAGAAAGAGGCTGTTGAAGAAACCATGGTTACTACTGAACATTTCAACCAATAATCTTTGATCTGAGGACCAGAATTCAGGCTCAAAGCAAAGCCTTGGAAAACTGGTGACAAAGCTGAACAACTTGTACTTACATAGAATCTTTTGAGGTGTGAAACCTGGAATCAGCATCTTTTCAGAGTTTGTATTAGATAGAAAATCAGCCAATACGAACTTTTACTTATTAGAACAAATCACAATATAGGATAAATAGGTGAACGTCCAAGTAAGGTGGCTATGTGTTGATCTCAACAAAGGATCACAAGGAAATAGTTACTTTCCTAAACATCTCCATATCTAGGATTGAGCCGTCTTGCTACAAACAATTCAGTTGGGTCTGTTAGGTAGAGCGGAGGTCCTGTGATGCTGTGGTCTTGTTTTGTTGTTGAATCTGGCATATCTACTTTTCACCACTCAGTGAGAATTTATGTGTGTGAAATTTATTATTGAAGTCATCTATTTTTTTTAAAGGCATTTAAGATCACCCCCATCTTTGCCAAGGGGTGCCAATAATTGTGGAGGTCGTATGTTGCAGTGTCACAAAACTATAAACACTATAAACAAGGCCAGCAATTCAGACTAACTCTGATTCTGTCTCTACAATTTCTCAATAATCAGCCAACTCAGCGAATCGTATCATGTATCAACACCATCAGTTTTAGTCAACAGAAAAAAAAGATACATTCACTTTAAATACCCAAACAATTAATCATTCTTGATCAAAACTCTTAAATCATGTCATTAGATCCAAGAGATGAGTCTTGAGTGCTACAACATATCTGTGACCAGAACTGCCCTAAACTGTAAAACATAAAAAATTAAGAGTGTATAAATGTGGTAAATGGCTTGTACTTGTATCTGCTTTCTAGGTCTCATAACCTCCAAAGAGCTTAACACTACATTCATTCAGACTCATTCACACAGCGGTAATGGTGAGCTACTGTAAGCAGCCATAGCGGCCCTGGGGCAGTCTGACAGACACAAGATATCTACCTACCTACCTACCTACCTACCTATCTATATATGTATACTTGTTTAGAAGTTGAGTAACTGTTGTTACACTGCCACAAAAAAAAAGCTTATAACTTTTCAATCTTCATAAAATATTTTCATATCTTTTCTCATATGTTGACTTACAGCTCATTTAATGAAACCTCTGTCATGGACCGAGGTGGTCCGTATCACTTTCACCTGCACTAAGAATCTTTGAGGAGGGTGGGAGGAACCCTGCCACACAAAACAACCAAAAATGTGCTGATTGCTTTACGGCATACGTTCCTTCCCCCCATTTCTTATTTTCAACATTATAACACATGGTTTCGCCAGTTAGATTCGTTACCTCATGGCTATTTATCCTTCACACAGCCACTGGAAACAGAAATGTACTTCAATCCAACTGAAGGTCTCCGGGAGAGGCCATGTGCTGGTCCTCCTGGGAAATGCAGTCTTCCTTCAGGCAAAACACTCTTGCTTTTGTCTACTGGCTGCCAAAAATCGACCAAAACTAAAAGGTTTGTGTTACTTTAAGCAGCATGAAAAAAAATAAATAAATAAATAAAGAGCCCAAAACTAGAAGAAATATATTTATGGGTGTTTTACAGAAAATAAAAACAAAGATGAGAAATATATTGTGTTGTCAATTGAAACTACAGGGTGGACAACAGAAAGACGTCCCTTTCAACGTGAAGCTTTTAAACACACACCCAAACTTTTTACAACGACACGAGTTACAATACATGCTCGTTATTCAACAAAACTACATCAAGAATCAGATTTAATACAAAGCTAATGTCAGTTGAAAAGCAAGCAGAAAATAAAAGAGTCCAAACAAATAAATAAAAACTCAACTGTGGAATTCTGTACACAGCGTTTCAGATTTTCAAATGTACAAAACACCTCTACAAAAATGTCCGTAGCTTAAATGGCTGTTACAAATACGCTTCCCGGAGCAAGTCCTCGTCGTTGGTACACAACACAGGCGCTTCTGTTTCTGATGTGTACTGAACGTGAAATCTGAAAGATGTCCGTCTGCAGAGGGAGTTTTTTTATTTTTAGTTCCCAATCCGGTCAGTGGTTAGTGTTTCTGTATTCATTATATAAAAACCACACTCAACAAAATGTTTTAATCCAGGTTTCCAAAGGCTACCGTTTTTTCTTCTTCCATTTTTCCAAATCAATGTCAGGACCTGCTTTTTTTTATTTTTATTAGGGTTTGCACAAAAATCATTAATTAGGGTGACCAGCAAAAAAAACAACAACCTTCTTCTCTGAAATTTCACATTTTATCACCTAACATTTCATCACCAACAAAGAAGAGGCCACTCCATTACAGCCATGATTTTCATGTACCGGCATCACACTAAAACAGTGGGCTTCATGCAAGAACTATGAAGATTTTTCTCACCCTGCTGATATTAAGAATATGTATTTTCATCAAGGGAAGAGAAACTATGCATTAAATTAACTCTCAAAGTCACTTTAGGTTGTTGATAGTGTCAACTACAGCTTAGTTAAGTCATGCGCACATTTTAGCCACAGTTTTCCCAACCACAGCTGGCAGCTTTCCTATTTGGCAAATGAGCCAACTGCATGGGCAAATAAAAAAAGTTGAGAGTTTGACTCCAAGTATTATCAGCATCAGTGAATTGTGTCTCTGCTTGATGCCATCAGCTAGGTTTATGAGTTTTATTAGAACCTCGACAAGAAAAACAAAAAGTGGTGCCAATATGCGAATTAGGCTTTTAAAAGGTGTGCAAATAGGAAGCAGGTGTCAAAGTAACAGTCATGTAAATGCCAGGATTCTGGTTTCAGGTCATAATTGTAACAATGTAAGTGTAACCTTTCAGCTTGCTGTATCCAATTATCCCCAAACCATAATACTTAAGAGTATAATACAACTGTACTACTCGTATTAGGTGTTGATGTCCGATTTCTGTTTAACTTTACATACCCCCCTAAATAAACGTGATCATCAGATTAGAACCTGGGTTGTACCGTTGCTGTAGTTTGAGTTAAGCAATTTTTATTCTTAACTACTGCCTGCGTCTTGACACAAGCAAGTTTTCGGGAAATTATTGAGATTTTTGAAAACCTTTTATACCCTGGGGCAGTCTGACAGACACAAGATAT
>JAVLVB010001108.1:3872276-3970048 GCA_032876305.1 Orestias chungarensis
ATATCTACCTACCTACCTACCTACCTACCTACCTACCTACCTACCTACCTACCTACCTACCTACCTACCTACCTACCTACCTACCTACCTACCTACCTACCTACCTACCTACCTACCTACCTACCTACCTACCTACCTACCTACCTACCTACCTACCTACCTACCTACCTACCTACCTACCTACCTACCTATATATGTATACTTGTTTAGAAGTTGAGTAACTGTTGTTACACTGCCACAAAAAAAAGCTTAAAACTTTTCAATCTTCATAAAATATTTTCATAACTTTTCTCATATGTTGACTTACAGCTCCTTTAATGAAACCTCTGTCATGGACCGAGGTGGTCCGTATCACTTTCACCGGCACTAAGAATCTTTGAGGAGGGTGGGAGGAACCCTGCCACACAAAACAACCAAAAATGTGCTGATTGCTTTACGGCATACGTTCCTTCCCCCCATTTCTTATTTTCAACATCATAACACATGGTTTCGCCAGTTAGATTCGTTACCTCATGGCTATTTATCCTTCACACAGCCACTGGAAACAAAAATGTACTTCAATCCAACTGAAGGTCTCCGGGAGAGGCCATGTGCTGGTCCTCCTGGGAAATGCAGTCTTCCTTCAGGCAAAACACTCTTGCTTTTGTCTACTGGCAGCCAAAAATCGACCAAAACTAAAAGGTTTGTGTTACTTTAAGCAGCATGAAAAAAAAAAGAAAAATAAATAAAGAGCCCAAAACTAGAAGAAATATATTTATGGGCGTTTTACAGAAAAAAAAAACAAAGATGAGAAATATATTGTGTTGTCAATTGAAACTACAGGGTGGACAACAGAAAGACGTCCCTTTCAACGTGAAGCTTTTAAACAGCTTTTGCTGTAGTTTGAGTTAAGCGATTTTTATTCATAACTACTGCCTGTGTCTTGACACAAGCAAGTTTTATGGAAATTATTGATATTTTTGAAAACATTTTACAATAGATCCATATTTTATCTAAAAGTGAACAAATTTGTCAAGTTTAAGCTATTATTTGAGTAGACCAAGTCAGTATTATCCTAGGTTTCCTCCATTGTTTTTATCTTCAGCTCGACCTAGAATTTGTAGCTAGTTTCAACCATGAAGGAAGGTTAATCCACAGTTTGCCGAATCTGATTTGGATCATTATTCCGATAAAAGTGATTTTGACCCGTTTTAAGTTTTATTGTGATGCCACGCCGTGCAGCAAGGCAATAAGGGCCCACAGCATCATAGATCAGCCACCTTACTTAACAGCTCGCACCAAGAGCTTTTACACATTTTTATCCTTGTTTCATTGCAAGCTCACCAGGAAGTGTTTATTAGAGATAGCTTCAATTTTAGTTTAATGTGACCCAAGAGCACAGCTCCAGCAAAACCGCCAACAGTTTGGCAATTTCCACTTTTATGTTTATGATGGCAGGACAGAAAATCTTTTTTTTTTTTGGTTGGCATCATTGTGAACTAACCATTTGGCATTTAGACACAACTTAATGGGCTTTTCACTGATCCCAAGATGGCATTCTTTAGTGCAGCTCCTTGTGGCTGTAAAGGGAGAGTCTTTTGTGTCAATTATTTCAATAAATTACCACTTTGATTGTGTACTATTTAACCACAGTTTTTTTATGGGTGATAATGCTGCTGCAATAACATATTGATTTATTTAAAGGCCTTGTACACGTGTTGACCAGCATTGGAGCCAGCAAGTGAATTTCTCTACATCTCCAAATTGTTTTCTTTCTGTACTTGATGTAGATTTCTTTTCTTGTTTTTTTAATCTGTACAGAAACAGAAACTTTTCAGTTAAATGGTGAGAAAATAATAAAATAAATCAGAGGTGTCCTATAAAAGGTTTTAAAACATTCTTGCATGAGGCCCATTGTCATACATGGACTTCATGCTATACTGACAATGGCAATATTTGTAATGGCACTTTGAATAATATTCCTGCACAGAAAATGCTACTTGTAGACCTATAATAGGAGAATGTAGTTTTCCAATCCGATTCAATCAAAATAAAAAAGAGCCTCTGATCGGTGTCTGAACAAGTCGTGTGATAGTTTGGTGCGGTCATTTCCACCTTACAGAAGAGAATCAGCAGGGCATGGACAATAGACACCACTCACATTGATTCAATTGTAGCATGTGGCGTTCTGCACACATCTGCCATTATTTTATACAAACAGAGGTAAGAATTACGCATGGAGGACTGTGAAAACATTCGCTAGCGAACCTTTTACGAGGCATTACCAAATAGTTCGCACTGGCTAAAATCCGAGTTGGAAGAATTAACGGTATAACGCTCGGACTTCTGACCTCGGGACAGACCCTTTTGGCATGGCTCCATTGTGATGGCCACGCCCACGCCGCTTCGCCCTGATGTCATCTGCGTCACCTCAGACCAGCTGTCTGTCTCTGGGTCATAGCACTCCACACTGTCCAGGAAAGTGCTGCCATCATAACCTCCTGTAAAGACAAAGTCGCAGTTTATTTGCTGGCATGAAAACATGGCTAAAGACTCTAGTGTAATATGAATATTCCAAATATGTATTTATTAAAGAGCTCAGATAGTATACAGGGCTTTAGATAGTTTTTTGTAGGCTGTGATCTTTCCACCTTACAAGCACAAGCTCTAGTTTATTTATTGGTGATTTTAGGTGACAGAGCATCACTTAGTGCAAAAATAGTGAAGTAAAAGAAAAAGAAGAAGTGTGGCATGCGCTTAAGTTCACCACCTACACTCAGGAAGCCCTAAATATAAGCTGGTGCAGAGCTGTTTTATATGAATTATCAGACAACAGAACGAGTAAGAACAGAAACGTAAATCCTCGGCAGAAGGAATAATCTGACAGAATAGCTACTGGACATGGACTTTAGAAGTCTGGGTCCTTTTTTAATATCCCACTCTTCCAACAATAAAGGATTGGCATTTCACCATTTTATTCCCTGATTAAAAAACAGCCTCCGATGAGCATTTCAAGCCCTTTTTTGGATTAAAGCTGGCCTGTTGGCTGCAGGAACATTATGCAAATAGAAAAGGCATTACTCCAAGATACCATGTAAGAAACAGAGCAAATGTGGGCGGAATGTGTGTTTTAAAGAAAACCGTAAAAACTAAGACATTTTTATGCATAAATGACTTCTGTAATTACTTCTGAGGGACATTTGTATACATGGCAGCATTGTTGTGAAAAATCACAGAAGTTTGAAAAGCTTCAAGTGGTACAGTGATCACTAAGTCAGTTAGAAAAGTCTGTCAATGAAATAAATTTTAAATTTAAAAACCGCAAAAAATGTTCATGAAACTTAAATTCCAATTTTAGGAAAACCATAGCAGATATGTAATAGATAGCCCAATGCCTTGAAACCCACTTAAACTTTCAATTGGGATTTCTGGCACAAAGCATGTGAAACTACAGTTTTTATGATTTACCAACAATTAAAATAGAGCAACACTTTCAGAACAACCTGAATATTTTAAAATGTACTTTTTTGTCTGAGTAAGCCGACAAACAAATTTGCCCAATCCCTTTTTAGATATTTAAAAATAAATCTAAAAAAAGCTGCTTTTTTTAAAGCCTCACAATAATGCACACCTTTCTCAACAGAAGACATGATGACAGTGCGACTCACCTAACACGTAAATGCGCCCATGTAATCCAGTGACTCCCAGCGCACTGCGCCGGTGCCCCATGGAGGCAGCGGAGCTCCACACGTCCGTCTCCACGTCGTAGCGCTCCACGGTGTTCAGCTGGTTGGTGCCGTCGTATCCACCCATCACAAAGATTTGATTGCCCAGCGCGCACACACCTGTATAAAAATAAAGCTAATTTGTTATCAGGTTTTAAATTACGTGATCTAGAAATAGAAGCTGTAAAATCGCAAGTTATATATTATTTGTATAGAATGTGTAGAAGTCTTAACATACTTATAACATTTGTTTTAGATAACAAATAAGTTAAATCCATTACTTCAGTAGATGGTTAGGGATTTTTTGACTTTGTATTTTTTTTTTAAAGTGATGCCAAGTACTGTGAGAATGGACGCTGCCAATCTTCACAGCTAACTGAGACAGGATGGCACGAATTGGAGCAATGTGAGAACAGCAGCGGACATTATCTGTGTCTCAGCCGCAGTAAACCACTCAACTGTTTCCTTTTTTTAATCAGAGATTATAGCATCATCCAGGCTCAGGCATCTTTGCACTATTTATTATGACTTAATGGCTGTTACGATTATGCCATTTTTTAAATGTTTTATTGTCGTGCAAAAAACAACAACCCACCAAACATTTAAATTAGAAGTTTCTATTGTACTTTTAATAATAATATATTTTTCAATACACATTGATTTAGCAGCTTGAAATTAGCAGATGAATTTAGCCAAATAAAAAAATTTCCAGATCAGTATTAAATCAATAACTGATATCAGAGCATTTGGCTGAACTTTAACTCCCGTTATCGGTTGTTTTGTTTTGGCATGATTTCAACATCAGGTGCAACAAGAGACGTGACGTGGAATTTTACTAACCCTTTTTGAAAACCACAGCATATTTGAGTATGCATGACTTACAAAGCTGTATAGTAGCTACGTGGATTTTGTTATATATGAAAGAAAGTTGAGTTGATCACTTTTCATTGACAGACTTTCCAGCTGTCAGTGTCATGTGACCTGCTGTGTCATCTATGGCCGTTTATTTATGGGGAAATCAAACGGTAAAACACGACAACTGCAAAACATTCAACTACGAAAAAAGAAAACAAACAAAAAGGTGTCGCAATCACCTAAAATAAGAAAACAAAATCTACAACCAACAAAACAAATGCAAAGGTATATGATGGTAAAAAAAAGAAATGACAAAATGCTGAATTCACATCAAAAAGAAATACTGGAAAAACAGAAAGACAGAGCAAACTCGGTCCAAAAAACAGAAGTGCTCCAGACTCAGGGGAGTCAATAAGGCAGTTTTTGGGGGCCTATTTTTCTTAAATTATTAGTATCGTTACATGTTTTAACAGGTAGCCGCAAGTTTTGTTGTTTGCTCCGTGTTTGCACCTTCTGGCTAACATAAAAACCTGAGTGTTAAATTCTTACTTCAGGCTGAATTCTCACCAAATCCAATCAAAATAGAGAGTAGCCATGCTAACTTTAACCCAACAATTCAATGTAAGATCATCAGTAGGAGCCATTTAAGACTAGCCGTATTTGTTGACAAAAAATCTGTCATGTCCTAAGAGACAACATCTGCGACGTTGCCGGTAAGTGAATAAAGTTTAAAAAATGACGAAATATAGTATTTTGGGGGGGAATTTAGTGCGTCTAAAGCTTTTGGCTTTTAACAGCGTATTGCTTTTTATAGAGTTTCTAATACGTCTCTGTATTGCAAACACCTACACTTAATGGACTTAAATTAGTATTGAGGACAAAAAAATGTGTCATCAGGACAGCCAAGGTTAGACATAAACAGTTTCTGGAGGCAATTGTCCTATTTATAAAATAGGACTACGTGCCTATTTGACAACCCATGACATTTCCCTTATAAAGGCCAATCATTTGTTAACTATCATAGAGGAAGGTATAGTCGGTCACACCTCCTGGTTTTGTAATATAAAATATTTAATACATGTGACCTCAACCTAAAATGGCTGCTGTTTAGTTGAGTTTTTGTCTCTGACGGACTCATTGAATTTGCACATTTCTGGGTTTAAGATGTAAAAGTTTATCATGCAACAATAACATTTGCTTTGGTTCGGCTCTGCACAAATAGGCCAAACTTATTTTTCAAGACTAAAACAAAGTTGAAGAAAAAAATAGCCGGACAAAAAAAGTGTGTGCCGCATAACTGGTATCAATCTTGTCCAAATCAACCCCATTGTTCACACTAGGATAGACTGCAAGGAAGAGATGTGAGACAGATGTTTCTAAACTTTAAAAACAATGTGGGTAACTTGCACAACCAGTTGTGTAACATCTCACACTCTCAGTTCAGAGTTTATTATTCGGGAAGCTGATTTCCCGCCTCCTCCTATGTCCTTACCAGCTCCAGACCTAACAGTGTTCATGGACGCCATGGTTCTCCACTCGTCCCTCTCAGGGTAGTAGCATTCACAGGAGCTGAGCCGGTTGGCGCCGTCAAACCCCCCAACGGCGTAAAGCAGACGGTTGACGACGGCGACACCCACACCGATACGCTGCGTCGTCATCGGGGCCACCAGCTGCCACTGGTCTCGCTCAGGATCATATCTGTGAACATATGATGGTGCTTCACGTTATAGCTGAAACACAAGGAAATCGACGAGGCAGATGTGCGATAAGCAACATCCTACATTTCCATAAACGGTTTAAATCACAATAACACTTGCAGGTAATTTTCAGTTAACTCTCAGACAATGACTCAGCATGTCTGCATGTTGTACAGATTGGTTTCAGGCATCTGCAGTTTACTACAAACAGACATGTATTTTCAGCCATGTCACAACTTAAAAATTATGCAGGTTGGGCATATTCTTCTTTCAGATATACTAGCCTGCCCAAAACGGTAGGTTTGGAGATTGGGTTTGTTTTCAACCTTAAAACGCAACTTAAATTAAAAACCACTGTTAAATCTTTAACTTAACAAGATTAAACATTATACCGTACATCCATGACTGCTTCTTGATCACATTCCAGCTAAAAAACATACAATGGCAGGATCGTAAGTGGGTGAACTGTTTGGTTTCTGTTTCTTTATGATGCGTCCTGAACAAACTTATTGATGTGAAAAGGAAAAAAAGTCAGTTTCCGGAAAAAGAGTGCCTTGTAGATCTAGTCATACCACATGGTATTATTAATAAAACCCTGTCTATTTGTCTTTCTAGAAGCCGGATGGATGGGATCATAGTTACTAACATAAAGAAGAAGAACTTACCCTGAGATTGTTTATTGCAAAATATATTGAAATATCTACCATTATATCATAACATCTTGTGATCCTAATTCATGGTAATAAACAAATAATGCTCTTGACAAAAATAACCATTTAAAAATGTATTCCCTAAGACACCAGCTAAATAAAATAAAAACCAAGAAACTGATTTCTATCACTAAAATACAAACAGTAACTTTTTTTAAGCTAGGAATTTTTTAAGTCTAATGGATAAAAAGTAAAAATAATTTACTCGGTTTTAAGTGTTTTCAAACATTAGACTTGTCATCGTGGCAATAAATCCCTATTCTAATTCAAACAAATTTATCACGATGCATGCTACGATAAAACCCCAACAGCAACTTCACAAAAAATAGTGTAAGTCCATGATGCCAACCTTGGACCTGCAGCTGTGATTAGCTTTCTCCTTGTCTGGCCAAGCAGTGTAGCTGGAGAGCTTTCCCTTTCTAGATTTGCAGTTTGGTCACACTCTTTGCATTCAGAGACGACGGATTGAACAGAGCTCCTCCTTTAAATTTCTCCACAGTGTTCCCCCTGACATGTCTGTTGTGTTCCCTGATCCTCATAAAGCTGTTTATTTTTCTTATCTTCTCCAACAGACCTCCGAGGGCTTTAACGAACAGCTGTATCAATACGTTTTCTACACCACGTACGAATAAAGACAATTTTAAAGAATGTAGGGGGTTTGACACAAATGCATGCCACACTTCTTAAAAAAAAAAACAACGCATGTGGCTGTAATTTTAAGCTGTTTGAAAAAAAAATCTGTGGCGTAATTTTGGCAAATTATTAAAAGTTTTGAGCAACGTCTGCAGAACAGACTGTAGCTGTTTTTTTCTGGGTGTGGTAATGTTATATCAGCGCAGGTGTTTTGCTTCAGGCGAAGGATTTAAGTAAAACATTTCAGTTTTTCTATAAAATGTGCCTTCTTGCATAATGTTATTCTTTTTTAAGAGCCAAAGGTTGCAGCAACACTATTTTGCTTTGGAGAAGTCAAACATTAATACCCTTGAGCAAGCTAAAATGAGATTGCAGGAAGTGAAATGTCACCAGATAAACTGGGAGAAGTTTCCTTTACTTACAGTTAAGCACGCAGGCCACATACCAAAAACTTAAGTCTGTGCTCTAAATATCCACTTCTGGGTACAGGCAAACTGCCGAAACCCAAACATAATTACATCAAATCCTATTGGGTGAAGGTAGTTTTAGCTGAAATCACACCTGTTGGCATCAACTACTATCAGCCGGGGCTCAGTTACTCACTTTTCCACGCTGTTGTGATGGATGCAACCGTGTGAGCCGCCGACAGCATAAACCATGCCATCGATGACGCCAACGCCGATGCGGTTCCTTGGAACGCTCATTGGCGCGCAGGGGTGCCAGCGGTTGTTCATGGGGTTGTAGCAATCCAAAGTGTTGGAGTCCATGTTCCCGTCGGGCGCGTTGTTTCTGCCGCCGACAGCGTAGAAGAGTCCACTGATCACACAGGCTGCCAGCCCACTGCGGGGAATCTGCAGGTCCGCCAGTCTCAGCCAGGCTCCCGTACAGGGGTTGTAGGCCTCCAGGTAGCTGAGAGACTGACGGAAATATCCCCCCGCCGTGTAGATGAGCTGTGGTACCTTGGGCGTCCGGCAGGGAACGGCTTTGGTGGGTTTGTGGAGCGTGAGGTCTTGGAAGATCTGAGCCAGGTAGTCTTTACACTGGGGGTCCCAGTCCAAGGACTGGAGCTGAGCCTGCAGGAAGCTGGGAGTGAGGGAATGGCAGCGGACGGCCTGGAGCAAGGCCTGGACGTACGGACGCCGGTTCTCCTGGTCGTAGCGCACCCACGCCACGCACGCCTGGAAGACCTCGGACTCGCAGCGCACGTTGAGCTCGTCACGGCTGATGAGATTGACCAGTTGGCACCGGGTCAAGTTGAAGAACTCCTCCTGGGTGGCAACCTGATAAGAGTCATTGGGGAAAACCTTTTATTTTGCTATACCAACAATTTCAAACTTAACTCATTAGGACTTGCTGAAGTGTCCTTTTAAACAGAACCTATCTCTTTTAGCAAATCAGATACAAATCTTATGCAGACATGATTGAAGCATAAGCTGCATTTTCTCTTGTTAAACATTAAACTGTGCTTCCTTTTCCTTAATTTTCCAAGTGTATGCACACATTTTGCAATAACGTCTGCTCCGAACTCAAGTAGACCCTGTTATGATGAATCGCAACTCATCGCATTCTCAACATATGCGGGCGATGAAGCTGTACAGGCAGAAACTATTGCTGATAAACTTAGAAGCCGTGGTCACAAGTCCTCCATTAAATCTCACATTTCGGTTCTGAATGGGAACAATATTTGGTTTGTTTTCAGAATATATCCTTCCTTTACGGATACCTGGCTGAAGTTCATGTAGATGTATTCTCTGGCCTTCTGGTGGAGCTCCGTGCAGCTGATCTGCTCTGCAAAGGACGCAATGCCGATGGCGTTGCTGGGGTCGAGCTGCTGGACAAGAAAGTCGCAGCAGGCCTTCACGACGCTGTCTATCTGGTACATGACGGCCCCGTTCATCACGTGGATGACGCACTTCTCCCCCACAGAGATGCTGGCAGTGTAGGCGAACTCAATCAATCGTTCCATTACCTAAGAGAAGGTGCCCAAAAAAATAATAATAATAATAAATAAATTTAAAAAATCGATTAATTAAAAAAAGTTGAAAATAAATAGGTCTAAGTAATATAATACCTCAAAATCAAGAAACAACCAATTGCCTTGAAGTTCTGGATAAATAAAAATAGAGTCCACCTCTCTTTAATCTAACCCTAATAAAACTTTCATTCCTCAGAACTGTCTTTATAACTCTGGAGGAGTTGCAAAACTCCACAGCGTTACTGGTATAATACCTACAACTAGACCCAAGAGTCAACAAGCATGAAAAACCGTTCTGTGGTAAGGTTTGACCAAAACTGAGATACTATGACCTACTTGAAGAGACTGGTGTGAGAGCAACTCTTTAGTCACCCAACAATAAACACAATAAAAATTGGTGGTGGCAACAGCCTCGCGCTGTGCAGATGCAGCAGAGGCAGGGAGGCTAATCAATCATAGTTAAGGTTTGAGACTTTGGAGTTGCACCTTCCAACAGGACAATGACCCGAACGTACAGCCAACGCTAGAGTAAAAGCATTTTTTGTTTTGTTAGAATGGCATAATTAACATCTACAATAGGTGTCTGCAATGTTTACCACACGAAAGGAGACATTTCTCCTGTCTGCCCAACAACTTAAGCGTTGTTTAAACCCATAGAAACTTTAAAAAATACTCAACTTCTAATTTAGTCATCCACTACAGAAAATCTGTAGTCATTTAAGCTTTGGTACTTTTAGTGTCATGATTCTCTGGACATATGAACTAATCATTCACTTAAAATCTGCTAAAAATCTGCATTTTTGACATTTTAAAATCAGCCTTTTCTTTGTTATTTTTAGGGGTAAAATATTTTTAGGAGCCCTTGTTTGAGGTTGAAAGAACTACAACAGAAACCAAAGCCGAGGGTTGCACAATCCTGCTTTAGACATAAACCCAACTAACAGTCTTTGGCAAGATCTAAAAACTAAAGATAACAGATGCTTTCAGTTTTCCAAAGAGCAGCCCTTCTCGGTCTATAAAACTAGCACCCACTTTAACTAAAAGGACCTAAAACTGTAGCAGCAGTGTTATGCTATGTTTATGTATTTGCCTAAAGACCCACACTGAATGCTATTGGTGTAGCCCAAGCCTGGATTTGAACCCAGCACGAAAATCAGGTGACTTTCCAACTGAGCTATCCAGCCACCAACATAAGTTGGAGCCCCAATTGTTTGATTTATGGTGGCTACACAAAATGCACACAGCATTTGACATTATTTTTCTGTAAAAAAGAAGAAAAAAAATCTATTTTTGCGGGGGTTTGAAACTTTTAGGCAGTGTTAGGCGGTGTCATTTGACCGTACTTGCAGCTGAAGTGAAAGGTCACCTTTTATCTTGTTTTGCATGTTCACCTTATCTGATCAGACCTAAATTATATCTATAGCCTGAAAGCCATGCGACACGCTGTGTTACCATCTAATGATCAGAGACACGCTTTCACGCGTAGAAACCTCCGTGTCAAACCCAACAACTGGGACAGATGATGTGGTTTCACCTCAACATTTAGCATAAAACCCCCACGTTGTTACTGTAAATACGATGGTTAACACCAAGATGCTGATAAACTAATAATAAAGAACAAACATTAAAAAGCCGCCGGCTTACTTTGGGGTGAATCCCTTCAATGGGAACCAGCTCCATGCCACACTCCTTCAGGCCGTTGGTGAACATGGCCCGGAAGACGGGCGACGATGACGCCAGCACCACCTTGTGAGCCACGAAGTCCATGGCTTCCAGGTCCTTGTAGAGCACACGCAGCGTCACGTCGCACAGCTGCTTCTCCAGACGCAGCTCGTTCATGATGGCGAAGGCCGCCGACGTGTGGCTCTCCAGCGTGTAGCTGAAGACGCGGTGACCGTTGCGCGTGGACGGAGTCACCAGCGCCTTGCATTCCGTCAGGCACTCTGTCATTTCCTATCTTGCCCTCTCCGCTTCGCCGTGAACCACCCTCTAATAAACCGCGCACAGCGTGATGCGGCATCCCTCCATTTCATGCAGATGGGGGTAAAATAAAGAAAGGATTGAGAGGAGGCGACAGAAATGGTACCAGATGGATGGTCTTGCCTGTTTTGTTTTTGCCAGAGAAAAGTCTTTTTTACTGTTCATTAAGGCATCACAAGATATTTGGATCCAAGTTTCCCTTCAGTGCTGGGTATGACGCTACGCAGAGTTCCATGTTTAAACTTTTTCAAGTTAACAAATCCTCTAGTTGCTTTGCAAAAAACCCAAAAATAATTTGGACTCGAAGCAATCCAACTGATCTCAACTGTTTGTTTTGGCTGCACTCATACTTTCCTTTCCACTTCTAACAGAGGTAATTATAAACGTATTAATCATTCCTTAAAGGTAGAAGAAGAAGAAAAGAAGAAGGACTCTGCAGCAAAATGAGCAGTTAACATTTGGCTGAGAGACGAGTCAGATAGTGAGCTCAGGCTATTGACCCAGAATGGCAAAAACAGACCCGAGCACCAAATGTGTCACACTTTGTGTCCCTTGGACATAGGTGGGGACAGCTGGAGTTGCCCAACACTGGAATTGGAGCTGCTGTGTCAACTTCCAAGTCACTGGTCCAGCTGGCAGCTGCAAAGAGAAGAAGAAAAAATTCAAACTGGGCTTTTTAAAAGTATAAATGTATTCACACCCCTGTACACTTTTCACAGTTTGTTAAGATCAAAACCATGAAATTGATTGACCAACAGAAAATATAGTGTGTGATTAATGAGTGGAAGTTTAATTTGGTTACATGCGAAATGAAATAAAAATAGAACAAGTGTGGCTTGGTTTTTGTGTTTATTTCTCAAATGAAATGTCTTGAGAGGTCATCTAATTATAATATCTGTATAAATCCAGTCAATTTTAACGGGGCCACAGCTGCACGAAAAAGAGAAGAAGACAAGGCTGTCCAATGAGACGATCAGGCCAGGCAAGGAGAGCATTGATTGAGAAGGGCGGCTAGGAAAAGAGCTTCTTTGGAAAACACATCTATTAGTCAAGCACTCCAAAATAATCAGGCTTTTATGAAAGAGTGACGAGGACAGGCGGAATCCCATAACAAGTCCTGGTTGCAGTTCGCCATAATTCATGCAAATATTTTGCCAGCAAAACCACAGACGATGCCCTGATGGAATTAGACAAAAATGTGGCTTTTTAGCCAACATTCACAGGAAGCGATGTGTGGTTGAAAACTGAAAAACGGTACATCGCCCAGAACAAATCACTCCATCAGGTTATTTGGATGCTTTTCCCCCCCAGCAGAGATAGGGAATTAGGCAAATGTGATAAAATGAAAGATGGAGTTAATCCTGTTTCATGAAGGAGAAACACACAAAATATATGACCTGAGCTGAAAAATAAGGATTTAGATTACGTGTTACAATGGCCCAGTCAAAATCCTAAATACAACTAAAAATCTGTGGAAAGACTTGAAAACATATGTTCACAGATGTTTATATGATCTGACTTAATTCCTATAAAATGTCAAACTGATGTTTGTGGATGCAACAGGACGAAATAGGGAAAAGTTCAAAGGCCAAGACAAATTCTGAGAGACAAACTTTGTATAAATACAGGCCTTAATTTATGATTAACAAACCAGTCCCAACACAAAATGTAGGTCAGAAAGTTTAACCCACCGATGCAGAAATACCCACTCAACTATAATAAAAAAATCTAGTAAAACACAGATATAGCTGGTTGGGATTATTAGGCGAATGAAAAAAGAAAAAGAGGACGGCTGGCGTCTTTATCCGGCCTGCATGACTGTGTTTTTACGTCGTCCTGTGACCCGTCTAACTGGGCTGGAACACACACAATCCAAGTACACTACCACAATGATGTCTGACAAACAAGCTTTAATACACACATTACAAAATGTCAACCATTGCCTACGGTAGAGGTTTTAGTTTATTATTAATTGAAAAGGAATATAAAAACAAAAAAAAATTTAAAAATAAAAACTACAGGTTAGTTCTGCTAATATGTTAAACATAAAAGACCGGATCAAACTTGCTTCAGACGTGAATTAAAATGATACTAAAGAGAAGGAAACGCAGTGGAGAACCGGACAGCTGAGGGCACGGGTTGAAAAAGGAAAGTAAGCTAAATCAACGCCTCAAATCGCAGTGATTCTAACTTCTCTCTTTTTTTTTCTTCTTTTTTTTTTGGAGAACATGACCTGCTTGCAACAGTAAACTACAATGAACCGACTGTAACAGTCTGGTGATCAGCGAAAAAGGAGGAATCAGAGCAACGATGAGTTGCTCCGAGAGATCGGGGGATATCTGAACAACATTAATAAACGGTGCTTACAAGCAGCAGATCACAGATCAGCTCATTTTTCCTTCTGCTGTCGACAGCCGACGATGCGAGAGAGGTCAACGCGAAACTCGTTGTACGTTATTCAGCCGCTTCGACAGTAATATGAAACGTGTTGTGAGTCAGCTCCACTGACCCCCCTCGCGAAATTCGGAGTAAAACATTTTCTGGGCAGAACATATTGCTCAACTTCTCCTGGCTCCGCGCAAATGCACAGAATCTTCTGAATGACAAACAGGGCACTCATGAATGAATGTGCATGCCTTCTGCTTAAATGTAGCTAAATAAGGGACGAGTGTTAACTGTGAGGAATGCTCACTATCATTTTGCCTCGGTTTTAATAGAGCAACTTAGTCTTATGTGCGGGATGTGTTGCGAAACAAAATGACATTAGGGCGAAGCGGGCAGAGAGCTGAGCCAACCACATGTTGAGCTTACATGTATATCACATAAAAGATCAAGATAGACTTTCTCTAAGTTTTGGACTTGCAGGTGTGAGCGCTTTTGAACAAGCCAACGTCTATAAACAGTTACGATCACATTAAATCTGTATAGCTACAACAACTTTTGGTGGATGGATTATCAGTAAGTGGAGGAGCTATATAATAAAAGCAATAAATGCATGTCAAGGTTCGAGCAAAATGCCGAATCATGGTGGTGGCATCATGCTTTGGGGAATTTGTTTTAATCAAGGAAGCAGGAAACAGCAGACAGGTGGATGGATGGAAATAAACACATTCCTGTAGGAGGTTTCTTACAACCTGAGCTACAGGCATATTATTTTGCTAGAAAATGGCCTAGTCAAAGTCCAGAGATAAACACAGGAGGAAAATTCGTCATCACGAGTTCTGATTTTCACCCTTAAGAGCTCTTCAAATTGAATTTGTGGAAGTTTTGGGCGTTTGTCTTCCTTATCACACCTGAATTAAAACACTCAGATCATTAGCAGGACTCTTTAAGCTTAAACTAAAGAGGCGATTCTGGTGGTGTTTACTAAGGTTGCAGGGAAAGAAAGAAGAAGGACTTGGATTTGCAGGTTCTGAGCCACTATTATTAAGTGGCTGAAAGCAGTGGGGTTCCGTCAAACGGGGAGAGACCCCGCCATCACCCTGGGCTTGTGCTGGGCTGAGGAAACAGAAACGAAGCGTTGTGTAACCCAGGCGAGCAGCTCAAACCAAAACATGCCCCAGAAGTGGAGCTCGTCTTTACGTAAGCCAGCAGGACCATTACGTTTCCGCGCCTTCCACTTGGTTTCACAAACGGTCACCATCTTCTTGGCTTGTTTTCATCCACACGACGAACGAAACTCTTGCGTGGGAAACGTAAAAAAACGACTCGGTGTGACGACGCTATAGTTTGGTGATAAGACTAAACAAAAACAACAAAACGCGACTTCGTGGGCGTGAAACGAAAGAAAATCGGAACGCTTCGAGACTCTATTAATAAGGAGGCTACGAAGAGACAAAAAAAAAAACCACGCAAACAAAACCGTTTCTGCTATAAACCGCCCTTAAAGAGACACACACACACACACACACAATTAACTGTCGTGTTTCTGGGGGGGAGAAATCAAACTCACGTCGTGTGGCTCAATCCCTCCATCATGGTGTGTGGATCTGTGGCCACATAGGAAGGAGGAGGGCTGGGGATAGCTGTAACTCACCGTGACTAAGCATTGTGCGAGCCCCCCCCCCCCCACGCGCCTTCACAATAAAAGCCTCTGTTGACGGGGAAAGGAGGGCGAGCGCGGACCACGACGGAGGAGGCTTTTATTGTGAAGGGACTCTGAAAAGGACGGAAAAGGGAGCCAAAAAACAAACAATAAAAGCATTACATGTTAAATACATAAAAAAAATACCAGAATGCTAAGAAAATTATAAATGGGAAACAATTGTTTGAAGCAAATTTAATACGCATTGCAGTTACAAGGAAATTGAATTTAGATAAACAATAAAAAGGGGTTATTATAATGACATAACCCAGCATTTATTTTTGGTCTACATATATGGCTAATTGTTGTAAACGTGTGTGGGAGCACACTAGGAAGATACCAAAGAGGCAGGTTTGAGATTAACATTTCTTGCGTAAGAGAAGCAGTGGGGCCAGCGGCCACTAGATGACGCCAAAGCCTAACTGTCAGAGTTTTGGTCCAAAGAGTTGCCGTCATGTTAGATGACTGAGTGAAGTCAGTGGGGGAAAAAATTAGCTGTAGCTCTGCATGTGTCCCATGTGAACACTGACGAAAAACCGACCCAGGCAGGTTGTTGTATGGTTTCAACAGCAGGAAGTCCTGACTGCTCGACCTCTGCCAGCAGCTGATTTATTTATTTTTTCTTTCTGGTGCATACAGTCAACATCTGGGGTGGACATTTGCAGAGCTGAGAATATTTCTTAAAACAAATTATAATAGCAGTAGAGCAGGGGTCTCTAATCCTGGTCCTCGAGAGCTGATGTCCTGCAGGTATTAGATGCAATCCCTTCTCCAACAGACCTGAAGCAAATAATTGGCCCTGATTACCAGGCTTTTTCCAAACGTCATAGTGCTAAATTTTCTAATGCAACAATGGAGCAATGTCTGTGGACAAGAATGTCTTTAGGTTTAGGACAGATGGAAACAATTGAATTGTTTTTTTCCCCGTCATAACTACATGTACATATTTGTGCCTATCCAGTTCAAATTGATGAAACAGTTCGTTATTAATAACGTATACAAATTATACAGGCTGTCTTAGTTTCCTTAACGTTGGTATAGATGGTGTTGTCTCTGCTAGAAGTTTCTTCATATATAGAGATATGCTAGATCTACAATGGAATAGTTCAGATTAATGTATGAAGTTTGGCCATTTTAAGGTCCAGACCTAAATTCAATTAAGAATTTGTGGCGTACAGTGCCCATAAAAAATATTCACCCCCTTGTGAAATTTTACAACCAAGGGAGCTGGCAAAAGCTAATCGGTAGATGGAAAATAAACAACACAACCCTGTAAGAGGTTTGTTACAGAATGAGCTACAGGCTTATTATTCTGTTAGAAATGGACTAAAGTCCAGAACTAAACATAAGAAAAAAATCCCACAAATTGTCTCACTGTGTGATAATCCTGAGTTTTGACTTTGCACCTTTTAGAGCTCTTCAAATCCAGGCCGGTGTTTTGAAGCGTTTAAACGTGTCCCCTTCTTCTACACAACCAAATCAAAAACTCAGATCATTAACATGATTCTTACATTTATACTGGGGAGGTCATTCACTCAGTTGACTCAGGTGTGTTTGACCAGGGACACTTTAAAAAAGCAAGAAAGAAACGTCATGAAAGCATCACTTGGTTTCTCTTGAGCTGTTGAACAACAAACAAAACCCTGAACAGAGCGTTGTGTAACCCCCTGAGAAATGTCCCTGCTCAGTGACTCATTGTGAAGTCTTCAATCAATCATGATCAATAAAAATGACCTTTTAAAAAAAAGCCATAAAAACCCTTTAATGTCAAAGGGAGAGCAAATTAAAAAATAATAACAATCAAATAAAGCGGTAAATGTGAAATAAGGGATCACACAACAAAAGTAACCACAGGGGTGTGAGTGACCTCACAATGAGTTTAATGTAGAACACCTGAGTGTGGCCCGAGGGGGTGAATACTTTTACAGGCTCTGTAAGGTATCCATTCAATGTGACTGTTCTTGAGCATTTTTGAAAGGAAAAATTGAAAAACCCTTTCAGGATCTGGACATACAAAGCTGATATACCCAAAAGGCTTTAAGCTGTATTTGCATCAAAACGTTGGAAAAAATGATTTAACCAGATGGACTTCATACAAATTTATTGCACATCTTTCAGAGTTTTAAAATATAGGGGAAAAAAACCTAAATAACATAACAATGCTCAATCATTTCTCTTCCACTTTACAAATATGCATGAGCTTTTGTTAGTCTACCACATACTAACCCAAATAAGTAAAGAAAAGCATGGTATGTGCTGTGTTGATAGATATTTAATTAGAAATAACTGGCACCTCTTTTGCTTTTTCAGATACATCATGACGTTAGAACCAGCTTTAATCTGATTTTCCTATATTCTTTATGACAAATATGGATGTTAGAAATATTAATATAATGCAAATTTGTAATTTTTGTTATGTTTTGAAGAAAATTAGTATAACAAAGAGTGAGCCTTTATTGTTTAGAGTAGTGTTATGTTGTGTTTTAGTCTGTCTGAGACAAGCAGACCTCAGTGGTGCAGAACAATGTCATTACCAGATGTTAGATGGGGGGCTGACTTCCTGTGATACTTACAAATTCAGCCACTCGACAAAACATACTTGTCCTCTGTTATATCTGTTACAGGTAATGAAAATAAATCACAAACTCTGAGTAACTTAGGAAGTTTTTTTTATTATAAAAGCTTTAGACTGTTACAAAAGATATATAATTTATAGTACACATGCTACAAAAATGTGTTCTGAAACCCAGAAAGTCAACCACACAGATCTCTGTATAAAGAAACTCCAACATCAACTCATTCATCAAGGTCAAAGTAGAAAACCTGAATGGTTTTAAGGCCTGGTTTTAGTCTAAAAATGTATTCTTGTGTAACAGGAAAAAAATTGATACAACGGTGAATATGTCCTAATTCTTATTAAATGAACAGGCATATTCTTGTCGCGTAAAGTACTGACACGAATGAGTTAAAAAACATTCACTGATCATCTTGTGCTGCACTCAACGGCCAGCTGTTTCCCACTCAGTCATGATTAAACTATAGGCATGTTTGAACAGAAATAAGCAATTATATATGTTTTTTACAAGTGCACACTAGTCATAGCACAGGTGTGTTGACAATTTGCCCTTTTCTTTTTTTCTTGCAGTCTTGCAGTTTGACTGCAGGTGCCAGAATGACATTTTGCTGGAATAAGACACCGACCTAAACATAAACTGTTGCCCAATTGAGCGCTTCACACTTAGTCATTTCAAAACAGTGTATTGGGTGGGTTCGGTCATCACCTCGCCTTCCACAACAATACCACACAAAATTCTGCACTGAGTTGTGTTGTTCCTTACACTGAACACGGAGATACCTCCTGCCTGTTATCTCTCAGTCTTTATTCTAAACAGAGACAGACAAGTGTTGGCAAATTATTTTTATATGAACCCCCCCCCCCCCAAACACACAAAATATTATGTGCCTCAGGTTTTTGAACCAGCAAAAATCCAAGCATTTGCCAAGGTATGCATCCTCGACTGCAAGTGCTGCATTAAAAAAAGACAGTAGAAAGTCAGAAAACAAAAACAATACTTTATCAGTTTCATCTTACAACTGTTTTATGGTCTTAGTTATGTGTAGGTTATCAATGCGACTGAATCCAAAGAGGAGAAGCTACCCTACAAAGACTGTCTATCCATGAACATCTTTGTCATGGCTAAATAAAGTTAGTCCATTTGATTTACTCTCTCCGTCGCTCAAACTGCATTAAAACATCAAATGTTCAACCACATTTTCACATTCTGTAGACTGTATGCGGAGTCATCTTTTCAGATCTTTTAACTACATTCTGCTTGGAAGACAATGTCTTAACATGTTCCTTTCATGCCTGCCCTGTAGTCCATGTCACCTACTTAGATTCCAAATTTCAACCCTTGTTATAAGATGTTTCTTTGAGGGACATTTTTAGTCTTTTGAACTGTACATCAAAAAGTTTCATTCTTTAGGACTTAAAAAGTTTGGGATAAAGAGCTTTAATTGATGGTGGCGAGGTGATTGCATTCCCCGAAGAAATCGTTGTCTCCAGTCCATGTTCTAGTTTTTGAGAGGGAACCTCAGTTTTACTGAAACTGCACTCTATAAAGCGCATCCCAAACTTCTTGACCTGTCCATCTCTGGTCATCAGACACGGCTGACAGAGTAGCTTCAGAATAGCTCTCCTCATGTCCCTGCTGGTCAGAGTATAGATGATTGGGTTGAGCAATGAATTAAGGATGGCAACTCCTAAGAAGTAGTCTGGCGTTTTGAGCACTTCGCATTTGCCTGATGGGCAGAAAAAGTCCAAGATGAGGAGGATGAAGAGGGGCATCCAACAAACAATGAAGACTCCCACTACAATGGTGACAGTCTTGAGGAGGGCGATATACTTCTGTGTCACCCTGGCATGGCCATTTCTCATGCTGGCCTTCAGGCTCAGCCGCTGCCGCTTTGTGTTTGTGCGGACTATGCGGAAAACCCGAGCATAGAGGACCACGATGGACAACAGCACTGCACTGAACACAGAGACGCTGAAGATGATGTAGCTTTTAGCATAAAGTGGGAGCACTGTTGAACACTGGTCCAATCTGTCCATGCAGTTCCATCCCAAAATAGGGAGAACCCCCAGTAATGCAGACAAAGCCCAACTTCCACCTATTAGTGCCATCATCCGACCCCTCTTTGCTCCGTGATATGGACGCATTGTCACCATGGTGACGTGACGTTCAATCGCAATGGCCAGCAGGCTAATTATAGAGGCAGCCAGAGTGATGAAGACCCCTCCTTCCCTGATGAACCATAGCAAAGGTGTCAGTCTTAAAGTGTTGTGTCCTGACATTAAGATATTGGCCATGTAGGTGATTCCTGCCAACAAATCTGACAGAGTCAAGTTTCCTAGCAGGTAATACATGGGCAGGTGGAATTTCTTGTTCCTCCAAATGGCAATGAGCACCACTGCATTCTCCAAGATGATTAGCAGACACACCAAAATGAGTGCAATGCTTACAGGACTAATTTCCTCACGATTCTTGAGCTTACCAGTGTGGTTATAATGCTTGCTAATGACAGACTTGTTGTGGTAATCCAAGAAGAAGTCAAAGTAACTACTAGCAGAGGAAGAGGAGTAGGTAATTGTGGCAGAGGGGCTTGACCCTGCAAGGTCAGAACATGATGCACCCATGTCGAAGGTTGCTTTTCTACCTTCTACAGTTGTGTTTTTACAGTCATTTTGTTGATATAGAGTTGGCAGCAAGAGCAGAGGACATCAGATCTGCTGAAAGAGCACGAGTTCCTTCAGTAAACGGAGAGATATGGTAAAAATTATGCCAATGGTTCCTTTCTCGCCAGCAGAAGGTGCTGTTGAGCTCTGGTTGGTTGTGTCCAGTTACTGCGGAAACAAAACATATTTGTTGTAATGGGAATAAAATAGATTAATTGAACAGATCCGTAAAATGTGTCCCTCTGAACAAAAAAGTAATTTACGTTGCATCTTAATTTACAAGCCGATGAGGTACATAACTATATGTACTCATAAGGTAGTTTCTGAAATAAAGAAACTGAAATTTGATGAAAAACCACTGTTTTATGGTACATTTAAGATTTATGTCAAATTGACACTGTTAGAAAATAACCACTTCAACATGTTATCTAGAACGCTTGTTCTGACCTTGCACAAAAGAAAAGAAAGAAAAATCAAGGTGATTTGTAACTTCATTGTCATTATGATAGTTTTTCTTTGGGAGTTTATTAATTTGTTTTGAAAACAAAAACTGCAAAAGAGGCCCAAAAAAAAGGCCAATTTGCCATTCGTTAAAACAAAAATCCAACCCAGCTGTAAACAGATTTCAACTTTAAATGTTGAATCATCATATTAGAGTGGCACCACACATCTTCTTGAAGCACTTTACAAGAGAAGTTACTTTGATGTAATCATACATAATTTCTAGCTCCAAGCAGAAGTTTAGTTCACTATTCAAATTTGTGTTGCTTTCTATCGAAACTCAGTGGACTGACTTATGACATGCACTTGTGAATTGTTTGTGGCTGTAAATTAAATTGTAAATTAATTTGAAATTAGTTTACATACATTAACAAATCATATACACAGTAAATAATTATGTTTTTCCACTTTTAAGTTAAAGTAAAACTTAAATGCAGTACTAAACTACACTACTAAACTTTTAGATAACCTAACTTTCTCCTGGTATTTATACCAGTAGAAATATATGTGGCGATTTGTCAATTTTACTTTTGTAGTAAAGTAGACATTGCCTTTAGCTGTAAGAACATTACAGTACAATTCTCACACTGCACATACTACGACTCAAACTCACAGGATAATCATGACTTCTACCTAAGTTGGTCTAAAAGCAACTACGCATGACAAACAGCTGAAATAAAAGTTACAAATAATAAGGTATTTCACATGCATTTTATCCAACCTGAAAAGTTTTAAACATTACCTGGGAAGCTATATTACGCTGATCTTATCCTCCCATTCATCGGCTAATTTCACTCAAGAAAATCCAAACACGACTGACAAGGCAGAGGGAGTGAAGTCCTCAGTTGAGCATGCAACAGCTCTTGGGGGTTGGTCTTAACTCTAACTGTCTCTCCCCCTCACATTCCTGTAAACTAGCCTCAACTTAGTGTAGCATACACTACACACAGCAAAGAGCTTTTGCTTCTTTACATTTTGATTCCACTGATTTTACCAGACTTTTTATGCAAAACCTGTTGGAGTGCAACCCACATACATGACGTGAGAACTAAAATGGTATTACTCAACGGTTGCCAAACAGGAACAAAAGATAAAGGGCAAAGCTGGCTCTTAGACGTCTTCATATCAGAAGAAAGACTCCCTCTCTAGATAACAGCCCATCCTTGGAGAGGAAATTAAAACACATTTCCAATTTTAAAACCAGACCAGGTGAAAAAAAAGTTACTATGCAGCTGGTTAGGGCCCCAGAATCCATGGAAGGGCCCCAGGAGTAATAAAATTGTTACACAAACCAGGTAAATTTATTCCTTCTTTTTTATAAACATACATGAAACATCAGTGGCAACCATGAGAATTGTAAAGGCTTTGTTTCTGAGAAAAACAGTTTGGTGATTTAGTTTTAAAACTAGCATCCATGCACGTCATGAAGTTAGTCTATTTGATTTACTCCCTCTGGCATTCAAACTTCATTAAACATCACAATTTTAACCATATTTTCATCATCTAAGCTCCACAACCAAAGATAAGTATTAATGCCATTTCAATATTAGCAGTACAATATTGAAAAATCATTTGAAAAGCAAAATTTTAAACATCACAATTTGTGTAATGTCCCATTGTTGACACATGGTTGGTTTCCATAGCTGATGGAAATGACAGGCAGCTCTCAACAAATCACTGAAGTAAGAAGGCACCCGGTGTGTGTCATTTGGCCAATGAAAACCTTAGTTACCATCATCAACATTGGCATTACTCTAAACTCCAATTAGAAACCTCTTCATGTAATTACTTATCAAACCTTGAAAGACAAAGATCTAGATGAAGATGCCAAATCAGATATAGTACTGGCAACTGTTTAAACTCGGAAAATGCATAGTAAGTCCTTTTTTTGCCAGTGTTCTGTCAAGGCAACAGATTTTCAAACATTGAAGTAACCTTGCTGGAAGAACCAGTTAAAGAACAGAAAGTGCTCTGCAGTGTTTTACGTGTTTCAAATTTATTTCCTATAGGATTTATAAAAGAAACACATAACTTTGTTTGTAACAATCACACACCAATGTTGAAAACTAAAGCCCATCAGCAAGATCCTGCATGTTTTGAAACACGTCCTTAATTTACCTGTGAAACGTCGCCTGTAGTCTCTAAGCAAGATTTCTCAGCATAAAATAAATCAGGGGGAAGATGACAGCAGTCCTGGAGAAGCCTAAAAAGATTTTTTGTGGTTTGTTTCAGGTTTCTAAGCATGAGCTCCTAAGGATACACGTGCTGCCCTCATCATTCAACATGATGCTGTACATGAATCCATAAATGTGAAACAGCTGTGACTCCAACAACTCTCCTTGCACGCAGTGTTTTCTCAGTTGGGAATCTTGCTCCTAGGCCGGATGCTTTTCTGACACATTACACTGTAGCAATGCCTTGTTGAAACAATAGTTTCCCTCTCCCCAAAACTCGTTCGTTAGGATTTTACCTGGTTCAGCAGAGGTATCATCTATCTTCTCTGGAACTGATCTCTACCTAAGCAAACAATTTTGTTGTCTGTCTTTTAGTTTACACCTTACGAATTTTGTATCTCCCAGGTTCTTCAACCACACTCATCATACCTGGTCATGAGGGCATTTTCTGGACTTGACAAAGTGAGGACTGCTTTGACAGTTACTGGTACAAAAGTCTTTGAGTAACTCAGTAGAAAAATTGATGCAGACAAATGTACATGATCAACATGCAGAACCAATTATATATGTCTTTCAAATGCCCTGTGATGGACTGGTTACCTCTCCTGGGTGTATTTCATCTTTCACTGCTGGAGATTGGCACCATACTGCCAGGACAAGCTGGCATGGACAATGATGATGGAACAAGAACTGATGGAACAAGAATGACTGATGAACTACAACACATTTTTGGCTTTCAAATTTCCTGCATGTTTATGTTGGTTTTAACCTACACGACAGGACATGGAATGGCGTATGGTAACGGAGAATCTTTTTAACAGTTGTTGGAGACTTACATCCTGTTGTGACAAAAAACATATGCCTCTCATCAGAACTTAAAGTGAGGAAACAGAGCCTGGAGAATACGAATGACTAGTATAACAGACAGGCGGGAATCCTTACATTGAGCAGCAGGGAAAGACTGTCCTCTTTATCTCTTCCATCATCTCTCTCTTATGTCTTCTCTTTATTATTTGTGGCCAGATTTTCAAATGTTTCTGTTTGTGTGGTGACCATTATAAAAAGTTGTGTCCCTTTACAATAACTGAATTTTATATATTTTATCTAGGCTGTATATAATAAATTGTGGAAAATGGTAAAGGGGAAGAAAAAAGCAACAAAAAATGTTTTTCGAAATGTTTTAAAAAGAACGCAATAAAAATTATCATGTGCATTTGTATTTAATCCCTCTAACACTTAATAGAACTATTTTTCTATGCAATTATAGCTGCATGTCCTTTAAGGTATGCCTCAGATTTCCACCTATTGACACTGAAAATTGTCAACCCTTCCAAGAAAAACAGATCAAAGTCAGTTTGGCTGGAGAGTGTTTGGCCATTTTGAAATTTGATTCTGTTCTGAGCTTAGAAAATGTGATCTTTCAAATTAACTGATACATTCCACTCTGAAGTCCTTTGTTGTCGCAAATAAGCATTTATTTTGATTTAGATAAAACCATCTTTCCATGAACTCTGACCAGCTTCCCCACAACATGATGCTGCCACCACCATGATTTACTTTATGGAGAGTTTTCTTTGCTGAGTTTAGTGCACAGTGCTGCAATTATGATATAATAAATTAAAAGTTTATAAATACCTTCACAAGGTGATGTTCGTCAGCCTGGTAACGGGAAACTCTTCCACTCCGACTTGGATATAGTGGATGTAATGTTGACCTTGTTGAACTAGTTGTGACACGATATATGTGAGTGTAGTGACGTTTATTTTAGCGTTGAAAAGTTCCATTCTTTTATGATTCAGACAAGTTAGTGATAACCTTTTGCCAAACTGTTGCAGCTGCAGATTTAACCTTTTTAACATATTGAAACAAATGATATATAAAGGCCTGTGTGGTCAAGACGTTAAAGGTTGATTATATACCTACAAAAACATCCCAATCAAACTTAATTTTATTTTTCAATTGTCTTGCTGACTTTACTTTTTAAGAATTGAATTTTACTCTGACTTCTAGCAGATTTACACTTTCCCTCAGTGCAGCCACATCTAAAACATTCCAGATGTCACAACATCAGCTTTACCCTGTCAGACATTCATTAGAGATTTGCACACTTCGGAGGTAGATATGTAAACACAGAGCTTTCGAACGCCATCTAAATGGTCTTTGTTTGCCAAGTTCTCCAAACTTCTCTTTGAGACCATCTCTGAGGCCATGACTGCGGACCCCTAACAGTCTATCAACGGTCACTCCTCAGGCTTACTCCTCTGATAAGGCCCTCAAATCAGGCTAGCCAGACTACATCTGTAGTGATAAGAAAACATTACACTCAGCTTCTAATTGCATTTAATCCTTTTCTTTGAACTTGCTTTTATGTTCCAGGCACAAACACAGACAGTTGCAGAATGCACTCTTGAGCCTCTACTTTTCAATTATTTTTTGGGAAACTCCAGGACTAAAAAATACCGGAAAAACTGATAATAACTCTGTGTTCATCTTCTCTGAGGTCTGGTTCTGTGTAGGAAACTATTGGGGAGGTTTAAAGATGGTCAAGCTTGCTTGAAAAAAGGCAGCCTCAGAGAAAACATGTGGACATACCATGGTATGTCATGATATGTCATGGTATGTCATGATCTTGTGCTTATGTGACTTTTACCACGTTATATAACCACATAATTGTGCTTCTTATGAAGCTGATACCCTCCTTGGGAAATTTTGTTACATACAAAATGTGGGTCACTTCTTCACTAATTTTACCCTTACTATGGTTGCTTATTGTTCAGGATAAGATGTAACGATCCCTAAATCTCCTTTTGAAAAACCTCAGGTTCCTAAAGTCCCGTTCTGGTTCTCACAACTAAAACACAATGAACCTGGAGAACCTGTTCCATTCACTGGAACTCACTCCCACTCTTACTCCACCTACTTGCATTCGCATATCTGCGAACGCTCTCTCACAAACACAGTCTGGAGATCAGCTAACCTGCAAAGTGATCCATGGAGCAGGGACTCCCTACAACTTACTTACATTCCCTTGCTTTTCTATCGTTATCTATAAAAACCTTTTTGAGGCGTTAGACAATATCTGTCCTCATACGGACAAGTCATTTATTCAGGAAATTTGAGGAAAAAGAGATTAAATTATTTTCTGGTAAAAAACAAACACATAACGTACAAAAAGAACATCCCTCTTTCTATTCAGATTAATCTTTCTTCAGCCTTTCTCCATGTTCTTTTTTGGATGCTGAAGACATTTTATAAACCAGCCGAAATTGAGGAGAAAAAAATGTACCCGTTAGTTAATAATAATATTGATTTTAATTTGCCCAAAAACTAGCATTAATACAGTTTAACCTATATTTACACTGTTGTCTTCATGAAGAGCATCCTCTGAGACACATTGTGGTGTTAACCGCATCAGGAAGTGGGTGTGCTCAGTTTCTCAATGTTTGAGCCGGCCATACACACCTTTATCTTTGTAAGTTAATTGCACACAGTATGAGCGGTGCTCACCAGACCGAAACAGCAGCAGGGTCTGAGAGCACTCTTGCTTTTTACAAGCATGTGAATGGTTGAATAAAACCTCAGAAGGAAAGTTTATTGCAAAACGTAAATTAGACTTTATATAGGACCTAAAAGTAACACTTATGAGGTATGATGTGTAATCAGGGTAAAAACTGTGTGTATTTCCTCTAAACGAGGATACATAGAATTTTAGTTGGCATCTAAAAACATTTAATATTGTAAAAAACTGTATTTATTGTGGGGACAGGGAATAGATCGTCTACCTTTACAGTGTGCTCCAGAGCCTACGTCTATTAGTCAAATGTCCTGCAAAGCTTTCGTAAGTATCCTCAGGTACTTCTCACAGGCAGGATTAAGACACTATTTTAAAATCTTTAGGTGTTTTCTGAAAGTACCGAGGTGGTAAGGGTGTGTCAACCAGTTGGATTTTTTAAGGCTTTTATTTGTAAAGGATCTTCTTAGCTTTAAATGTGATTTAGGGAATAAGCCACAGGCAGTTTAGAAAGTGGCTTGTCTTCGAGAGATTGTCACTTTACTATGTTATGATAGAAGTCAGGCAGGGACCATTATTCCTCAGCACCTGGCTACTCAACATCTGGTTTAGCCATTCCAGGATCCAATCCCTCTGCGTCATTAACTTATTTTCACAAATAAGACTCTAATCATCTTACATTCTTAGTAACCTCTCATGAACCATACTTACCACATTCCCCAATTTTCTGGAGAAATCCTTGGCTGAAAATGCCATACCTGCTTAAATTTTACAATAAAACCATACAGATATTTTTTTGCCGTTCTAGTGTGATCGGCAGGTGTTTGGGTTGCAGGAAACAGAGTTAAACAATAGATAGCCAGGATTAAATGTTGCTCTGATAAATGTGTTTAAAACTGAGGAGCACATAGCTAAATTGCTGGGACATACAGTAGATTGTCCAAAGTAAAACAATTGAGATCCGTACATGATATGCAACCAGGATGTCTGGAATAATTCAAATGATTACAAATCAGTCTACGTGTATTATACACATGATGTCACATTGTTGCTTATTGGGGCCAATTTTGCATTGTTTGGGTTGCTATAAACATAAAAAAACATCCTCAATCTTTCTAGTCTGCTGATGCCTTTTAAATTTCTCTCCAAAGACAGTCTCATGCACATCGGAATATTTTCCCCAATTACACTACAGTCTTTTCGCATGTCATACGACAGACTATCCCACCCATCAGCGTATTGTTTATTTGGGTTTTCTGGCCAATGTGAACCAGTTTGAGAGCCTAGATAATTCATAAAGAGCTGTTTGTCTTTGCTTAGGATTGTATTGGACTCAGGAGGATGGATGGCTTAGGGAATCAGTTAAAAGGATAAAGTGAGCAGGGTCGATTGAGGAAAGTGGCTGGAAGTGATCCGGTCTTGCTCTGTGAAACAGCTGGATGGATTCTCAAAGATATAGCAAAGATCAATGATTCACGAAGGCTATGAAAGGAAGTTCAATTTCTACAATTAGAGTAATAAGACTAGATTGGAACTTGGAAAGAGAGAAGCCAGAAATCGTTTCAGTGTGTGTGATAAACTACATGCAAGCATTTACATCTGTTTTTGTTGGAAAGTTTTCTTTTTCCTGAATGCAGACACTTAAACCCATCTCCAGCTTTCATCCAGTGGTTTCTATTTTCAACTCTATGGCAGTTTTAGGTCACCAAATATTCAGTTGTTTATGGAATATTTATAGTGCTGATTATCTGTTATGGGTCTGTGTCTGCAGTCTGGATGTGTTCAGGATTGGCGCAGCCTAATGAGATCCAGGTTTCAGAACATTCCAGATTTAAAATGTGACACCGACACCCTTTTCGGCTCCACGGGGCTGTAACTATATCACACAACCTTCAGGATGATGTTTCCATTCCCGCAGAGCCAGAAGTAACTATTGACACTCAATGAGGTCTACTTCCTGAGAGCTAATGTGCATCTGTTTTAGTTTTAATCAGTTAGACTTTCACACAAGAGTACTCACTCGCACCTCTGGGATAACGGAAAATAGATTTGATGACATTGCCAACGTTAAATATTTAAGCCATCAATGCAAGACTGACCCTAACACAAAGGTCTAACTGTCACATTGGTTTATTGAATCTGAAAGATTCGTTTATTAAAAAAGACAGATACTTAAAATTTGTAACTTGAATAAAAGAGAATCTGTGACAAACTCGGGACATTTTTTGATTGTAGCCTGCCTCTCGCCCGATGACCAATGGCGATGAGCACCAGCAGCCTGTGACCCTGCAAGGATGAGTGGAAAGAGAATAGATTGTTGAAGAGAAAATTAAACTTTTAATCTATAAAAAATAAGTTCTTTTAATGTTACAACACATGTTGCATGGTTCTGGGGTGTTTAGGTTTCAACTGTTTGTTTTTTGATTATTGACAGCTCTTATCTCATTTGTCTTCTCCTCCCTCAATAATTTAGAGCAGCTGTTCCTCACCTTGTTGATTACCCCCTGTGTGTGTGTGTTCTCACCTGATTCTCTGCTGAGCATTTCAGAGTCGATTAGTGCAGCATTTCTGCCGGATTTTCATAAAATATCATCTACAACAATGGACAAAGGAAATAACAATTCATGTCATCTTTTTTGGATGACATAAAGGTGTTTTAGGCACGCGAAGCCTCAAACACTGCAGGTCACAACAAAATGCTTTCGGTCGATGAGGAAAACGGCAGATGAGGAAAACGAAAGATCCTCAGGATAATTAAAACGACAGCCCATCCCGCCAACAAAATGCTAATAAATAAATAAATAAATTGTAATATTTTTTTTTTATGTAATACATCTTTATCATCGATACTGAAACACCTGGTAAAAGTATTCCACTAAATTAAAGTTACATGTTCCATTCATCAGACTACAAAATTCACAACACTACTGAAGCTGGTAAGCAGTTTTTCAAATGGATGAAAAATCACTCAAAACATCCCCATTCACTTAACAGAAAGAAAGCAAAGCAATAATACTCACACCAGCACATACTCCTTTGTTTTTATTGATCCGACGAAGGTTGAGCTGCTCATGCGGTCGTGCACATGATTTTATCCACGCAAGGCATTTGGCTTTGTTTTTGGGAAATCTGAGGATTTTACTTCCACAAATACAATGAGGATACCTGACATCACCACTACAAAGACCCCACTGGCAATGGAGAACCATCTTTTTTTATTTTGATGAGAAACTAGTGCATGTACATTAACTTGTATTTACTAATGCATGTAAATTAGCTTGTGTTTGTGAGACAGCCATGCACGTTGTAGACGTGCTACTATGTAGAATGGGCATCAGCCAATGGAATGCGGCCCCTGTGGTAAGGTCCATTGCGTCACCCCTAGATCTCCCTTCTTCTCCTGAGTTTTTTGACTGTCTGAATGAAACCCCATTCTTGTATGTCTGCGACTGTCCTGCTGCACTTTGGCTCCTCCTCAACATAAATCATGACAAAAGAATCCAGCTACACAGAGGAACCAGGGATACGTGTTAAATTTATTACTATTCCAGAGAATTTTTATTTAGTTTGTCTTTCTGGGGCTCTAGACTGGCAATACCTTATTCTGCAGACTTATGCTGCGTTTATTTAACCTTTCCGAGCCGACTCGGATCTCGGATATGACGTCACGTTTCCACTTCGAGTGTTTTTTGACTTTCTGAAGTCCAACTCTGAAGACATGAAAAACACCAGTTTTGTTTTATTCCCCTTGCGATTTTCACCTCATTTCATTTTCTATCTTCTGATAGCAATCCTTTAGCAACACCGGTTTTAAACAAGTTTATAGTCATATGAGTAACTTAAATCGTCATTTAAACCAACATAGCGGTCCAAACATAATGAAAATCAATACTTGCAAGTGACACTGGGCGCAAACATCTGGAAATCCAAGTCGGAAATTTTCCTCTGTCTCGTCGGAATCATCCAAGAAAGAAAGAAAAACGTCTGAGTTTATCGCAGACGTCCGAGTCGGATGGATAAACGAATGCACCATTTGACTGACAGGCTCAAGCATCTTCAGCCCCAATAAACATAGATCCCTTCACAAGGACAGCTCAACTCCTTTTCCAGGGACTATTGCAGACTTCTTTACGGCCCAACCTTGTTTCTGAGAACCAGCGCCTGCTGTTCCTCACCAAACAGTTTCTTCTGCCTCATGTCCCTTTTCCAAGGAGACAAAGAAAGGTTTGCCTCATGTTCTTGCTACCTAGTTGTTGGTTCCCTTTACCAAAGTAATACACTGGTGAACTGACTCCTGGCTGACATCAAGGTTTCCTTCACCGCTGCCTCCAGAGTGTTTCCTCCGTCATTACTGGCTGTTAAACCTCCTATACATCCTTCCTCACCTGACCAATTTTCGTAGGTTCCACCTTCTGTCGAAGTAGGTTTATCAAGAACTTTGCATCTGATGAAGACACTTGAGATGGTCTTCATCTATCTCCTACACCAGGCTCTCACTCACCTGGTGAAGTCTTGAACCTTGGAGGCCTAAAACCTCACAGGGCTGTGTTTTTCACAGCCTAATTTGCAGAATGGGGCCCTGTTCTGGCACCGTTCCTCTTCACCCTCCCTGACAGGACTGAAAACACTTTTCTTTGGAGTGCAGAGTGTGCTTCTGAAGACCTTTTGATGTGGCATTAGCCATCTTTAGTAATGTTGTCTGTAAGAGCTTATCTACAACTTAGTGGAAGCAGTTAGATAAGCTGGGTCAGTTATGTCCTAGAATGTAACCTCGACTCAGTGCTAGTTTCGCATTTCAAATAAAATTTTCTACACAGGTTTTATTTTTCATTTCTTGTAAAAATCTGTTTTTATTGCACAATTACACTAATACATCCAACAAAACCAACACATTTTGCACATTTTCGAAGGAATTGTTAGTCTTAGAAGCAAATTCCTTTGGAGTATGACATCTTTAAAATTTCCACAGTATTTTTTATTGTTTTCTGAATTTAGAGCACAATATGCTTTTCTTTGTTCTGTTTAGATTTTAATATTTATGTGATTCTCTATTCTATTGTTACCTGTTACTTTGCTACTTTAACATCAAAATTTCTCCACTATGGAACAATCATCCAGCTACAATAACCACTGCTATCTCCAGCTGAAGTTACAAAATCTAGTTTGCATCTCTGTTTATAAACACTGTCAGCAACTGAAGTTTGTACATCCTGACAGACACAGCTGGTGCGACTCCAATCATCAAGGTTAAGATCAGAAAAAAAGGTGGTTATCCTTGTAAAGGATCATCTGTTGTTTAAAAGGGCAATTATATATCAGTCTTGGGGTTCTATGGGATGGGTTAAGACAAATGTTGTGACTGGAGTAAATAAACCCTTCCTAAGCTGCATCTGTTTACAAAAATTCAGAACATAGATCAGTCACTGTGAAAGCCAGTTTACCAAGCTTGGCTCCATGTTGGCTCTATAGCTTTGGAAAACCAAACTTTTTTTTGTTTTTGTTTTACTTCCTAAAAACAGAGTCTGACATCTCAACTGGTCAAACATTGGGACAGATTATGTGGAATGCTTATTTGAAGTGAGACCTCCAAAAAGTACAATTGTGTTGAGGTTTTGCTAAAAACAAAAAACAATAAAGAATAGGATTCCTTCACTGATTACTTTTAGGCCACACTGTTAGGGCTCATGTGGTATCATTTACAGACAACCAACTTTTGATTTGACAGAACTTTTTAAAGCAGGTTTTAAAAGTTGGACATATCTAGAGGAATAGTAAAAGTGAAAAATTTACAACCTTGTCCACTCATATTCTTTTAATCACAAAAGCTCTGGCCTCACACGGTTCCCCCACATACGAAATGGCAAGCAAAATTCAAAGTGCGTATTTAAAACCATAATCTTCCATCGAAAATTTACTGCGACATCCTGTAATAAATTTAAACTTCTTTTAAATATTTGATGTTATTAAAATAAAATAAAAACATAATTAGGAAATAAACAAACAAAATGTGCTTAATGTCATGTCGAGACGTTAATAATACAAATGAAAATCAGATCCTTCAAATGTGCCCACTCACTGCATTGAAAAAGGAGTGGTTGAAAGGTGGAACCAGAAAGCTGATCAGCATAGGACAGGGCCAAAGACAAGTTAGGACATGACAGATTATCTTTGTCATTTTCATTTTATATGCTCTACTTATTTGTTTTCAATAATTTCTTCCTGCTGAGAAACAAGAGAAAACTTACACAAAGCACTATATCAGTCAAGCAGACAACTGACTGGCAGTGAAGTTTTCCCACCTTCTTTCAATGTTTAATCTTAATGATGTTCCTGCTTAAAAATATTAAACTCAGCCTTAATATGAACCCTTGAAAAGCTTTTTAACCAAAAGAAAAAGAGAGTGCGAGCAATTAAATATTGGATTACATTTTCCTATTGTTGCTCGAGTCAGATAGATAAAGCTTTGTAATGGGTTTGCTGGTGAAAGAGAAAATAATTTACTTTCTTTTTTTCAAGCAATGACTTATTCATTGTCTACAACCCTGCAAGAAAAAGACAAAAATGTTGATGCAAGTTTAACTTTAACACTTTTTGGATCACAATGGTGCAAAAAAAGAAAATGGCAGCACCTTTTTCTTCATAGAATGGACAGGACGATCCAATCGCAGATATCAGCTAGGCCACCCTGAAGAAATGCATGAGCAGGGTTTTTGTGGGTGTGTATGTATGACGTTTGTATGTGTCTGGCTGCATGTGATCTTATCATAGCTACAGATGCTTGTTTGGTCGGGAACTCTTGATAAAAATGGCTTTCCTTCTTAACTTTGCACCACAGTAGTATTTCAACTCAAAACCCACAGAAAAAAACGCTGAATTATTTTTCTATTTCTTATGTACCTTTTGTGTACCACTCGCATCAGATTTTGGACGTAAAATATAATTTGAAACTCACCAGACTAAGCTCCAGTATCCAAAACTACTGCAGCAGCGGTCGGTGAAAAAAAAAAGCACTGTTGGTTTGCGTCTTATCAGCGTAGCTGCTAACATATCAATTTTCCAGTAACGTTTACTGTGCTGATTCTGGGTGCAAAACAGGGATGATGTTGTCTTTGCAGTCAGCATTTGTAAACATAAACTTTGGTCTTCTTTGGTGTGATGTCACTCTAATCCATTCGTTTGCCATATAATAAAATTCTTGCAGGGTCATGGTAGAACAAATGCCTTTCTTTGAGGATGAGATGCAGCTTGTGCTACCTATAACACAGAGAGAAATCAGACAAATAACCACAAAAGTATGCACACACATCTGCACGCACACTGCTAATGGCAAATTGGTTATCCGCAATCCAAACATGCATGTTGAGATTTAAATATAGAATGTTTTTTTTTTTGCTGCAAGGCAACACCGCTATTACCTTTGTCTTTCAGCATTGTAAATGTTTTAGATTACAGTTTGACAAAAAAAACTTTGTCTCATTTTGAAAATGACAAAAATAAATGCTGGATTCCCCAATATTTAAGCAAAAAATCAAGTCACAGTATCAAGAATCAAGAATCAGTTTATTTATATAGCGCCAATATACAACAGGTGTCGTCTCAAGGCACTTCACAGAAAATCAATTAAAATCAAAGATACATTCTAACAAATCAATTTGAAGTACCGAGCTTCATTATATTTCTTCACTTTAAAATAAAAAATGAATCTGCCATTCCAAGTGCAACTAAACTACTATGACCTGGTTATTGCCACAGAAGTTCTGCCTTGGGCCTATGTTCATTTAGGAGATTTAAATTTGGGAATCATCTTAGATTTGTCATGATGTTTAGGCTTCTGACCCACATAAACAGAGAACTCTCAGGAGAACAGTTATAATGAATTATATTGTTGTATAATGAGGGTGTAATCCGTCAGCGGGAGACAGCGGGGAGCGGTGATGTTCGGCAGGATGGGGGTGAGATCCGGTAACGGGAGACAGCGGGGGACGGTGATGTTCGGCAGGACAGCAAGGACAGCGGGACAGTGGGGAACGGCAGGAAGCACGGAGCGCAAGGAGCGCACGGCGAGGTGGGAGACCAGTGACCACTGAGGTGGAGGACAGGACAGGTGAGTAGTTTGTAATGTTGAGAGAAGGATAATATTGGACTGATCTTACTTGATGGTTGACGGATGTTGATGCCAGGGGGAAAGACTGAGAGGTGAGTTCCAATCCAGCGGTGGGAAGTGGAGAAGTTGTCCAAGGGGGGTGTGCACGCCGGATGGAGTGATGCTGGAGCGGGCAGATCGAGCCGAGCCAAGAGGAGCGGAGAGACCAGATGGATGCGAGGAACCGGAGAGAGATCTTGTGGGGAAGGAGCACGGGAGATGACGGGAACCTGAGGTGAGCACAAGGATGTTAGGAGCGTGGGAAAAAGGGAGCAGCAAAGTAACAAACAAAATCATAAAAACTAGAAAACTACTGGAGACATAACTAGAACACAAGAGAACTACAAAAATACGTGAAACACTAGAAATATAATAAACACTAGAGAAGGCGCTGAGACAAGGTTTACCAGGAGTAACAAGCACTCAGGCGTCGAGTAACTGGTACACCACTCTTCTTATAGCAGGCCCAGCTCATCAACGCCAACAGGATGAACCTGGGGTGGCAAACGCTCCAGTAGAGGGTGAGCACGGGTGACCCCCTCGTGGACAACTGGAGAGGTGCTTAAAGGAACTCACTCTGACAAGATTACAGGTTTTTTAAATATTCAATGTTCATGGTTATATTTATTACCTTTTTTTTAACATTGTATTCTTTGCAATGATGCAGACTACACTCTGTATTTGAAATCCAGACAGTGGTGATGTGCAATGAGATCTTAGAATTGAGGGTGACGAATAGATGAGCCAGTTGGTAATAATATGCTAGTCAAAAAAATTCATGCATCGAATTTAAAAACTTAGCTCATTCTGCACACATACCTGTTCATTCATATTAATATGCAAATATGTCAGCCTTAGTTCACATTTCGGGCAACCGACCAACATCTGTATGAATGTATTCCTTTGCATGCATCGACAGAACATGTTTTGAATAAGATACATACAGCATAGAGGGAGGAATCTTCCTAAGAGAGATTTTATGAAGGAATTTAATTCAATTTCCTTTAGCTTTTTTTAAATGACCACTATTCACAACCACTATTCATCTCATGGCACTTTACAAAACAAGTAATTTCAATCTAATAACACATACATTCCAGTTGGTACTTGATATCAAACAATGCATTTAGCCAGTTCATTATTTAAATTAGCTTACATTGTTTCTAAGAAAACCCAGCAGATTGCATCTTGTCCCTCCTCCTGGGCCGGTATGCTGAGTTGCTGACTCCTCTTTAATAGAAAGAAACCGTCAAAAGATTATTTTGTCTGTACAAGCAGTTATCTAGCATGACCGACTGGAGGACTGAAAGACAAAAAAACAAAACAAAAAAACAAAAAAAAATAGTAATCAGAGAGACTGATATAGGTGTACTTTCTGTGTAAAATCGAAATGTTAATAGCAGGAAAGTGAAAACGTTGAGTGGCTGGCAGGCCCATCCTAGCCAATGCATCCTCCCTTGAAGGTATCACAGCTATCAGCACACAAGACCAGGTGTAAGTTCTATGTGGAGAAAATTACTGAGAGAAACAGTTAAAAAAGAGCAACAAATGGAAAAAGAATGTCAGAAAGAGGAACCCTGGTCAGATTGTGCTCCAGCAACCTAAGCCTTTAGTAGCATAACTATAGATATTGTTTAGGATAACCTTAACCGTTTAGAAGAGCTATGAGTAGCACTGGTGAATGAGAACATGAAGTTAACTGCTCTGTCCTTCATCTTTTCTTCAAAAAAATTCCGCATGGAAAATCCTTTTGCCAAGTGCGTCATTGTCGCACATTGTGAAATAACCCGTGTGATAACAGGATGAAAAAGGCAAAATGTTGCTGCGCCTATCTGTGGTCTGATGCTAATGAACACAGTAGTCTGACAATATCAGCCACCTAACCAAACCTAAAACAACTGTTATTTTGTTCAAGTCATATTAAACTCAAAGGATTTGCTGTAGCTTTGAAGTCATTACTTTGTTTTAGGCTGTTGGGAATAAAGTAAACATGAAGTGATGGTAAAAATGATTTTTTTTTACAAATAAGATGATTGTGGACAGTTACAGACCCGGCTGAAACTCTACTGCCACAGACATTTCATGATGTAGGAAGAAAGAAAACCAATGGGACATGAAATGGTTTCAGCATCTTAATTAGAACTGGCGATGGACTTATTACAATGATGAACACAATGTCATATGTTATTTTACTGTAATGGTAAAAACATTGAAGTTTTTAGTAAAGTTGATAAAATATCAACAAAAGGCGTAATTTTTGCCTAAAGACTATTCCTAAATGACTTGTTGGCATTGAGAAAGGCTAATTAACATATTCATATTTTTACTCAATTTAAGCATAAAATCAGATTTAGCAACAATTTCAATCGTTTATTGCACAGAATATACCTTGCCTATAAAATAAGAAGCAGGTGCTGTTTTGTAAGTCAGTTAAGATATCTGGTCGTGTAAGCCTGTAGTTGGCTTTCAACGTTGGTAAAATTGTAACATTTACAAACAAGTCTGCTTTACTTGTATGTAAGTAAAAGGAATAGAAAGTTTGGCTTCTCCAGTAAGTTTTCTGCAACAGGAAGGAATGAGACATGACTAGTCCATGCTTTATTCAGCTGAAGAACACTTCAATCCATTTTGTATTTTATCTAGGAAAGAAGAAGAAAAATGATCTTTTTTGCCTCTTTAAAAACAAAACTTAGTAAAACATTGAATAAAACCTGGTACCTGCAGTGACCCCACACCCGCTCACAATAAGCGGTCCTAAATAAATCGTAGCCCAAGCCATAGGTTCCTATAATATGGTTTGTTGCAACAAAATAGTAAAAACGTTGTGAGAACTTTTGTAAGAAAATACTTTTTCAAAAGAAAAATTTCAAATCAAAACAAGATTTTTTTTCAAAAACAAAGCCAATGGAAATGCATTTGGGACATTTTAGCATTGTAGTGTGATAACCAAAATGTATATACAGAGTATTCTAAAGATTATGTAAAGATATTATTTTGGAAATAACGACCCACATTGGAGTTAATAACAAACATGTTGATAAAACCACATTCTTACAACAACATAATAGGAAAGTCTGAAATCTATTCATCAAACCTGGCTTAAATGTTTCCAATGTGTCAAAATATTCTTGCAGGAGGACAACAAGATTCTCTTGAGACGAGATTCTCTAGTATGCAGAATTTATCAAATAGCTCAATCCTTATACAGTCCTGTTTCTAGTTAAGAAGGCTTGTAAAGAGCACAAGTATATGCCAGAGTGGGTTCAATGTGTTGCTTTTCTTACATGTTTGTGAGAATCAAAGCAGCAAAATGCAAGTCAAACACATGCCCTACATCTGGTGTTGCAATTACTTTTGACATTCAGTCATCTGATAAATGTTATAGAAGATAGATTGTTTTTCATTATTTCCTCGTGAAGCTGTCATGTCCAGTTTAATAGTTTTACTGTATCAAACAAACCATAGTTTAAAAAAAAAAGTGTATTTAAATATTGAAGACTTAAAGAGGCCTTTCGTGCAAAGTTAGGACAGTATTGAAAACTGGCACAGATTGGCATAATCTCTGACCAAACCCTTAAAATAAAACAAACTGAAGGAGAATAGAGCAGAAACATAAGCACGAAGAATAAAACAGATACATGCATGATCTCTGGTACTCTGGTTTCTCTTTCAGCTAGCTCATTAGGAAAATCAGTGCTCAGATGTCATTCAACCTCTGCAAACAATTATGCTCGGTTTGGAGAAATTTAAGAGCAGAAACCTTAATGTCTTCCTCGGTTTCAGAGCGTCCAAGTGTATGTGTCAGTCACTCATTTTGTTACCCGCTGATGACCCCCTCCTCTCGAAACCATATCTCTAGGCTGCTTGTTCTGTTGCTAGAAATTAGACTTCAGGTCCCGTGCACAACAGCAGCTGGGTCCTGTTTCATTGTGCTGCAGTGTAATCTAGGTGCAAGGTTTAAGAATGTGGGTGTCCTAAATTTATTGGTGGACCCTACATAGATACAAACTATCTGGCCTCTTCAGGTATACACAAAAGGAGAGTATGTGGAATCTTAATCTATATTAAATGGTTCTTGTTGCAAGGTTGATCTTTTCTTTATGCTTTGGGCCAATAGGAGCAGTGGGATGATTACCCCAGCGTGCATACTTACTGTATAGCTCACATGAAGGCATGTATATACATCTGAATGCCTAGGGTGGGGGGGACTAGGGTAAGTTCCTCCAAAGCCATGTTTGACTCCACCTTTGTAAAAAACACATTGCAGTGTGTAGTTTAATAGAAACAGAACCCAGCAGAAGCCTCAAAGCAACAAAGCTCCCTGTCAAAGATTTTTGTTTCTGTGGGTTTCTTCATTTTTCTCGCCACGTCAAAGTTCTTGACTTGGGAGTAAAGAGTTTTCATTTTATTTCGACCAATAACCACTTATGGAACAAAATTACTGTGTGGTTATTTTCCTGACAAATCCAAGTCCAACAGTTTGGGGGTTTTGTCAACAGTTTCATATAAACTTTCTTTCAAACATTGCACTGCAAACTCACTCCACAATGACAAACTTCATTGCAATGCAAACGAGATCAATCCAAAGTTGATCATGATATTAAAGAATAATGAAACACGTTTATAGTATTTTAGATTTAAAACTAAAAATATGAAAATTAGATCATGGATTTGTATTCAGCTCCATTTAGTCTGCTACCCTAAATTGAAAAGCAGTATGACTTTAGCTGTTCTGTCATGGCCTCAGACATCTTTTTAGAGCTAAAACCTGAACAGATATCACAGAGCTTAATACATTTGAAAAAAAAATAGGAATAGTAGGGCACATTTACAAACATACATTAGATAAACAGACATTAGACATGGCTGTCAACCTGAACATATAGGCCAGGCAAGGAGGCTCAAGGTAACTCTGGAAGATTAGACATTTAGTCAACAACTGCAACTACAGATCTGATCTAAACTTTATTCAAAAGTCTTGAGAAAATGAGATTTGTAAAGAGAAAGCCATACAAAATCTAGTTTGCAGTTTGCAACAAATCATTAAGGGGGCCAACAAACATAAGGAAGAAGGTGCTCTGGTGAAAGGAAATAAAAACGTTACTTTTTTAAAATCAGGCTGTGGGAATGCTTTTCGTCAGCAAAAAGATTCCTTGCTCTCCTGGAAACATTTTAAATTTTACATAGGATGTGAATAACAACTTTAATCTGGAAAACATGGTAACTTCTTTTATTAATACAAAAAAATATATTAAATAAATAGGTTAGATAAAAGCAGATTCATCTGAGCTTTTTTGCAAAGAAGAATTGCCCAAAAAATGTTTTAATCTGAAGGTGTTCCTGAGGCCAACTTGATACAAGTCAATATCTTGGCATCATTGGGTTCCCACGGTCTCATTGGCAGGTCTGTACAAAGAGTCAGTAGGTCTGTACAAAGAGTCAGTGTTATGATTCCACTGAAATATCCAATACGCCTGTCTGAATTACTCAGAAAAGACCAAGGGGATAAAACATTTTCAAATATTAATACTGCAGTTCAGCTGCAGTGACATGCAGGGACATGCATGCTTTTTGTGATTCCATCAAACTGAGGAAATCCAGTTTAATCAAATCAAATGTTATTCTAAGTAACATATTAGTAACCAAACAAAGGATGTCCCGTAATGTGTGTCCATACCAATCAGCACCGTGGGACATGGAGCTTTCAGCTCAATGTCTTATTCTGGAGTTTTGTTTGGATGGTTGTCAGGAGGAAGGGGATTTTAGTTTTCCCAGTGACCGATAGGACTTTTTTATGGAAGCACACAAAGTCTACGAGCAACTTGGTTGCACGTTGACCAGAAATGAGTCCCAGTGGATTTTCTAATGGCCAGTGTAGCTGGTGTCTCCGCTTGTTGCTGTAAACCCTTTTACTGCTGGCCAACACTGCAGACTTTGTGCACAGACTGTATTTTGCGAGGGTTCCCATGCTATAACATTGTATTTAATTGGGATTTTCTAAGCAGAGGGGTACTTTGACATGTGGTAGAGACAAAACAATAACAATAATTTAAAAAAAGCCAGTGGAGACAGATTTCACAAGTTTCCTTTTGGGTCGTCTGACATTCCCTCTGGGAGTTGTCATGTGGATACCTTCCTCTGACCTTATCCAGTTGTAGGCTTACGGGAGCAGCTTAGGGGGGAAAGAGAATATGAGTGGAAAGTGTATATAAACGAGAGCTGAAGGAAAGAGTTAAATTAGGCTTAAAATATTAAAACAATTTCAAATGACTGAGGCCAAGTTAAACATGAGTCTGTGCCAATGTTCAGAAAATTTGAAAAAACAGAGCCGTGTTTATGTTAAAATATCTAGATAAATGCCTTTGGCAATCTTCACTCTGGGTTGTTTAGGCATCAGAGCAGAGAATTGTTCACAAACTACCAAGATTTCTTCCGAAGAAAAAACAAAACTTTAATATCGGACAACTAAAAGACTAGTGAATAGGCAATTTTTTAACTGATTACGGAATGTCGGAATAATAGCATCCAAACGAACCACATCTGGTGGGGTATGATTGTCCTCTTGTTTGGTTCAATTTCCATCCGTCTGATCATTGCCTTGCCGGTTAAATCAAGCAAAAAGACGATACATTTATTGTTGATTGAAACACGGTTAGAGTCACAGACAATTCTAGTTCACTAAAGGCCTGCCTCATTTAAGTTCAGGGTTCATCTCAGTTAGGTCAGGGTTCATGATTCAACAACAGGGAACAGACATCACACCCATGGGAGAGATCCTTGGTTTTCCAAGGTAAAAACAGGGCATATCAAAATGAACACAAAAGCCCATTTTATAATTTCCCAAAAGTACTCTTGAGGATCCCAAAGGCTTCTGAAAAAATATTATCTGATGACTTGCCATAACTGATTCGACCATGAAATCTCCATTCTGCAAGAAAATGCTGAAGAATGTCTGGCTGTAATTTGGTTTGTGAAAAAACAACAAAAACAATGATCTGAAGCGCAGAAGCAAGGCTGACACACAATGTAGATGAAGGCACTGTAACGGTCTGGTCTTTTATGGTGAATTTTAATCTTTTGATGTTGCTGAACTGAAACAGTTCTGCAAAGAAATGGTGTTTTAAAATTCCTCCACAGCGATGTGAAAGGCACATTTATACAAGACTCTTCATGGAAATTGCAGCCCCGAGGATATCCATCCCTTAATAAATGAGCTCAGCGTTTGCCAACTTCTTTTTGCTCTTAGATTTTGCTTCTCTAATATGAAGATTTGTTTATCATTGTTAATATCATTTTCTCTTCCTTCTGCTTCTCCTCCACTCCTCAGTCCTGTTTTCTTAGTGACCATCCCCCACTACGCTTCTCATATTTTCTTCTTTTGTCAAATGTTTAGTTCAAACCACTTCACTCAGCTCGCTTGCAATTGATCATGCCAGCATCAACACCAGAATCTTGAGTTCTAAAGGCAAGGACCTGCTTCCCTCAAAGACTTTGACGGATAACTGTTTGGTAGTCAAAGAATTGAAGTTAAAACTAGTTGTCAAATTTGCAAGGGCAAAACAGACAAGAAATCAAAAACTCACAAAAATATCTCTGACATAAAAAAAACTGTAGAGCAATTCGAAGTCTAGAAATTAACAGAATAAAATGTCAATGGAAAAATAAACACTCTAAATTAAAAACAGACTCAAACTGAAAATACAAATCATGAGGATTTATTTTTTTTCTCAAACAGTATCAACATATTGACAGGATGCGTTTAAATGGTCATCCCACCCAAGCAGGAGATTAAATGGTTGCAATATTTTTTGGAAACAAGACATTTGTTACAGTAATCTTAAAGTTTATTATCTACAGGAATGTGGTTTTGGTTCTTGTGAAGAATGTGTGGTATGCTTGTTTTTTTACTTTCCATTGTATCAAAATTTGGAATCATAAATTTGGCTACAAAATGTAATAAGTGTAATCTAAAGGAAAAATAGTTGTCCCACAGAGGTTTTAAAAGACACAGAGACTGCATTATTTTACATATTACCTCTGTAGTTGCCCTCAATGTGGTTCAGTTGTAAAAACATTGCAAGAATGTTGCTGAATTCAAATCCTGCAAGGATTTTGTATGTTCCCCCAAAAATGCATGCATTAGTTATTTCCTGGTACTATGGCTTTTTCCCACAGTGCAAAAAGATATATGCTAGTTAGGTTCATTGGTTTCCGTTTCCCTATGATGAACTGGTGATCTGTCAGGGGTGACCCTCTTGCTTAGTGACAATAGAAGATAGACACAGGAGCCCGTTTACAGCCCTGTATGAAAATATGAGCAGAGATAATAGACATATGGAATATATGTAGACAATTAGGTCAATATAAATATTAAAAGTTCAGGAAACAATACATACTTCATATTTTTTTCTCTGATCGTATGGTAGAGTAATTTAATCTTTTAATTTTTTTTAATTTTTGACTTTTTTTGCATTGGTCAGATGCCAAAACAGAAACAAAGTTTAAAAATGTCATTGTAAATGAGGTATATTTTGGTAAGAGGTTATGAATTATATGATAAACCAACTAAATCCAACTGTTGATGTACTTGTTTGATTGGTCCTCTGTGTTAATAATATTCTCCAGTCTGACCACTAGAAACAGAGTTCAGATGAAGCCTCTCCTGAGGGCGATTGTCCAAATGTACATTTCTTTCCGAACAGCTAACAATTTCATGCCTTATTCTCTCTCCCATAACATCACATTTTTCTCTCTTAGAGAGAAATGTTGCATTTAGCCAAAGTTAAAGATAAAGGAAAAAAAATGGGAAAGAGATCGTGACGACTTTCTCATTTCATTTTATCATGTTTGTTTCAGTTTTTTAAACTCTGCCATGCTGCCGTAGAAATGATTGTTACTGTCTCTTTAAAGAAAAATACACTTTAAAGAGATAGACATTGCAAGTTTCTACTGAAAACTGAGGAGTGAGAGGTCATGAATAAGTTACTCTCTGGTGGGAGCCTGGGAGCAGGAGGGAGAAATGGAGCCTGTGATACGATTCTCAGAAAAAAACCCCAGCAGTCTCAGTCACCTTATACTCATCTTAATATTTCTCATAACTTGTTTTCATTTGTTAAATTTAGCCCATTCTTCTGCCTGCGCTTCACTGTGGTGCGTTATACCCTTCATCATACCCTTGTGTCTCCATGTTCTCTGGTTCTCTTAAAAGCCGAATTAACATCAATTTACCCATTAAGCTAGAATGTGTGGAGTGCTGGCATGTCGCTCCTCTCCGGCCAAATATGCAATTGAGCAAACAGCAGCTGCTTGACTTGGATTTTAAAACACGTTCAGATGTTCCATTAAGAGCTGGACAAGGGAGACTGTGGTGATGTGACTGGCTCCAGATGTTTTTATTTTTATTTTTTTTAACTGCACCAAGAAAAAAAAGAGCCCTCATAATAACAGTTGAGTAAGCAGCAGATGCAAACGACATACTGGAGTTTTTTTTCCTCAAGAAATCAAGGATAAATGTTTCTGGTAAAAAATAAATGAGGAAAAATGAGCTTAGTTGCTCATTAAGTCAGAACATGTCTTTTTTTGCCAAGTTCTCCTAATGATAAAAGCACAGTAGTAATATTTAGGTTCTGGGAAAAATCGTTCTCTGGCAGTGATTAACTCACATTTGGTTTGTGGCACTTCCAGCTGCCCAAGCAAGGAAAAAGATGCTCATTCATGTATTAAGTTTCTCATGTCACCAAGTTTTACGTTTCTCATGTTACCTCTTGGTAGGTTTTCGGATGTGTCCCTCTATTTACATTGTCAAATGATGCACTGAACCGTGTTTTGCCAGATGTCCAAAGTCTTGCTTGAATCTCATAACTTTATCCCCCACATTTCTGCTGTGTCTTGCGTGAAGCTTCTTTTCGTCTGACGTTCTCTAACAGATCGGTTGTTTTTACAGTGAGATTCAATTACACACACAGGTTGCTTTGGATTTAAGACTATATGTTGATTAATTAATTAAATTTTTTTCTATATTGTGCTCGTCTTGTGAAACCAAGCACAAACTGTAATTAGATTGATGTCGAAGAAAGTTAGATGGTGTGCTTTACTGGCAGTGACGATAAATAGAGCCACAGCTTTGTGGGTGGATGTCGGTTGGTTTTATCAAAAAGCTTATCTGAATATGGATATTGAATCTTTAAATAGAGAAGATGATTTGGGTACGTTTGAAACGGAGCAGGGCTTATTTTTAACTACTTTATGGTCTGACTTATAATTCAAAACCATATCCTGAGTGTGTGTTTAGGCCAAAGTGAAAAGACGCAAGCATCATGAGCAGCGAGACTATTGAAAGTAAAAGTAAACAATTTGAAAGTCCACTCTCTTTTTCTAATCTATTTGATATATTATAATATCAAAATAACTCAAGACTATCTTTAAACAGCTGACTGCAAAAACAAAAATCATACTCTCTCCCTCTTTGTGTGTCGCACCAAGTAACTCAAAGTGTCTTTGAGTAGCTGTCCAAGTATTGAAACCTTAAAAGAGTATTGGTGTGATACATGATAGGTAGAAACAGAAAACTTCCTAAATTATGTAACTCAAAGTGGCTTTAAGAATTCAGAAGGTATACGATAGAATAGAGGCTAGAGGTGTTAAACAATTATGTAATGCATTAACGAAAAATGTGATTTTCAAATGGTTAACTTTGTTCTTAATTTGACTTTCTTATTAAATGTTATGCTCTGAGAAATATGGGGTTTATTTATTCTTACTCCTTCTGCCATGTTGGGTCGGTGGTCAAGCAGAATGTGGCAGATGTCAAGGGGAACAAAGCTCTTCAGGATCGTGGGTTAGGGCAAATAAAAAAAAGTTCAATATCAACGGGAAGCCGCAGGTTGGATGAGTCTCTGCAGCCTGACGTGTGGGAAAATTATGAAAAAGGAAAACCTGTAAAACACACATGGGGTCCATTTGACCCCTCTGGGCCAACAAGTATATATAATAAACATACTCACAACCTGAGCCTGGACGTAGTTTGAAACTGGATCAGGGTACAATAAAACCTAATACAACTGAAAAAATATATTTTTAGTAGTATTCCCATCCACTAAAAGCAACATAAAGCATGGCATGAATTCCAGGATGGACTGGAAGATAGAAAAGTTATAGTTTAACCTCTAATACAAGGAATACTTATCAGAAAATGCTAAATTTTAAAGACGGTATTTGGATGCTTTTAATAAAACAGCCTTTTATTATTGGTTTTAATACAGGAGACATTTAGGCTTTTATGCTCATGCAATTAACATAACTTAGACATTTTTTATATACTTTTTGTACTTTTATAGTAAATATGTTTAGCTCCAACATTGTTTATGAGGAAACTACATGGGCTATTAAAGTGGCAGAGGTCTTATGATTAGTTGTATTTAATATGATAGGTTTGACAGTACAGGGTTAAAATCTCCATAAGTATTTGCTTCAAGCTTGTTTTGCTTGTGTATGATCTGTTTCTTCCTTTTAACTTGTGACAATCCTTTGGGTAGATAGTTGTTATAGTGACTGTGTTTGGTAACTTTCACAATTGGTGATTAATAGAGACAGTGATTATGGTATATAAGATATTAAAAGATCCTCTGACAAGGAGAGAAAGCGAGTAGCAAAATGAATTTTATAATCTTCGGAATAATTTCACAGTTTGGAAACTTTGCAAAAGCTGAAATTCAATCACAAATGTAAACAAATGCAACAAACCAAATTCCAGAGAGATTTAATAAACGTACTTATCCTTGTGTGAATGCTTCTGCCAACATGGGTTTTCCTATCCCCTCTTCTCATTTGTGCTTTGTTAATCACTTGTTTTCTCCTATGGTTTTTAGTCTTTGTAGCTCTGACCTCTACAGCTAACGGCTCCCTGTACAAGACCTACAAATTCTGCAGGTGTAGATCTCAAATCAAGAGTTGTGTTTCTCCACATCATAGCTTAAGCAGAAGGTAATTGGCATCTGGGGATTTTTTTAATGACTCATTCATTGGGGTGGCTTTTGTGTTTAACGATGCTGATGTGGTGCACATCTGCTTGCTCAGAGTAAAACCCATCCAGACTGATGAACAACTCAATGCGGCGGGCTTCGTTTAAACATGAAGTGGAGCACATCGCCAACGGGGCTTTTTATGATAAAATTTTTTTTTTCCATTCCACCGTCTGTCAAAGTGCCACAAGACTTTTCATCTGCTGCGACATGTTTACCTCGGATGCCTCCAACACTGTGCTCACAACAGAGGCCGTGTTAGACAGAAGCTGCCTACGGTCAAACTTGCCACTTTAACACCCTCAGAATTACTTCTCCTTTCCTGCACACATCAGCATTTTTTAAAGACAAAGAATGTTTAGGGAGTCTCGCAACTTACGAATGACCTTTTGACTCTCTTGAACGTAACCAAAAGAAACGGAGCTGTAAATTTTCTTCCATAATCCCTGGTTTACGTTATGAGCACTTACTTCAAAATGTATTTCAGCTACCTCAAATTACAGTTAGTCTTATAAAACGCTAAATGACGGACAAGTAAGTGCACAGTCCTTAAGTGACATCATGCAAACCACTAATAAATTCTTTAGAGAAAAAGCAAAACACTTCTTGAGTACTTGCTGTAGAGTCAGTCACTTTCTTCATTGTGTTACTCTTTAAAACCCAAACAGTGTATGTATTGAGGATGTTTGGGAGCAGGACGGCAGATCATCTCTGGGAAAGCAACGATACGACTGACCACTTAGCCAAGCTGTCATTACCGATGATGTAAGCTGCGAAGCCATTAAGTCTCCGTTCCTCTGTGTAAACAAAGTGTTGTTCAGTCCTCCTCTTAGACAACTGGAGCCATAAAAGACACCACAGTAACCCACGCTTTCTGCTTATTAAAGACTCCCTGCATCCATAGCCTGTTTCATAAACCCCTCTACCCCTTCCTCTCTATCCCTTCCTGCCTTTCGCCTCCGATCTCATTCCTTGTGGGTTTTCGAGTTGGCAAGCGCAAGGCGTCACAGAATTGGAGGCCAACTGTTTTCTCGCCCCTAACCCCCCCCTCTCTTTATTGGTATTCCCTTTCTTCTTCCTCTCATCTGTCCTTCCTTCAACCCCTTTCTCAGGACTGGGCGTTGACCATTTTGCGATGCAAGGTCCAGCCAAGGCACACGTTAGGAAGAAACAATGAGAATTCGTTTTAAAGAAAACACAGGAAGCAAAGATGTGTGGAGACCAGTCACGGAACCAGTGTGAGCGAGCAAGACTGTGGTGTGGTGTGTAGGTGCAAGGCGGCAGGATTTCTCCCCACAGAGTGATTTACCTCACACAGACAGAACCCACTGAACTCCACATATGGACAAAATCACCCACACCCTTGCAAACTACAATCATATGATCCACACAGAGTCTAAATCCCCCCCCCCCTAATTTCTTTGCTTAAAAAGCAATGTTCCTGAAGACACAAAACATTCCAGAGACCTCTTTGGAGATGAGCAAAATAAATAATTTATCATACAAACAAAAACACAAACCTGAGATAAAAATCCAATAATTGCAATAATCCAAAAGGTATATCTTTAAACAGAAGCTTTCATTAAAACCCTACATAAAACTGCGGCCTAAAACTTATAAGGTATAGTAATAAATACAACATAAGTAGGAGAAATCCTTCCACTCACAGCCAGAAATAACAAAATAATTTTTTCTGATGATCAAATGTTATGCTCACTTCCAGAAGAATGCAGACCAATCCAGTAAGTTCCTCATAAGTGCTTAAATAATGAGTTGTATTGTATACAGTATTGTGATTTACTGTGTGTTACCAAAATATAGGGAACATGTCCCTTTTTTTTTTGTATGTTTTGTAGAGTTTATCCAAAATGGTACTTGCTAAAATCCTACTTAACAAGCTATTGACTGCTGATTATGTTGCACTTGTTTTAAAAGCTCTAAGAGTGTTGCACTTTGGTATGAAGTAAACAAAAAAATAACTGCTAGTTAGAGGGAATGTACAGGAGCACACAAAACCAAACATCCGTATAAAAAAAAAGAGCTGTGTGGAAATGATATGATTTGCACATACGGAAAGGAGTTCCGTATGTGCAAAATTCCATAAATTTGTAGAGGAGGATTGAAACTAGTCATTTAAAATTTGTATATGGTATCAATTTTATGGCTTTCTAAAAAATAAAAAAAATTACATGCAGGGGAGATGTGCAATTACCAGAAAAAATGTTAACAGTGTTTCATACATGCATGTGGAGTCCTGTTCCTTAAATGGGGCTTTCCACCAAAGGTTACTTTACAGCAGGGGTGGGCAACTCCAGTCCTCGAGGGCTGTTGTCCTACAAGTTTTAGATTTAACCCTGGTTCAACACACCTGAATCAGATGGCTGAAGCGCCTCCCCATTATAAATCGAGTTCTCTGGTGTCGTGCTAATGACCTGATTATTTGAATCAGGTGTGTTGAAGCAGAGACGCATCTAAGACTCGCAGGACACCAGCCCTCGAGGACTGGAATTGCCCACTCCTGTTTTACAGAGTAATAAAACCATGGTGTCAGAACGGGAGTTAACAGGAGAAGAAGAGTAATGATGAGCTCAAGAGGAGGCACAGTGTCAGAAAGGGAGTTCTGTCTGGAAAACTGGCGTATATCCTCCCAGTCCGTGTTAATCATCAAGAGACATTTACTTGATGAGACCAACCCCATTTGTCACACATGCACCCTGTTCTTAAGGCCTAACAGTCTAGAAAAGAAAAAACAAAAGCGTCCTGGGAAGAAATCTACCAGTGCCCATAAAAGTGAAATGTTTATTTTATTCTACGATCACTCAAAGAAACTAACATTCGTCTGACGTTCGTGTCTTTGAAGGACTGCTTCACACCTCTTTGGCTGCTGACCTTTGACATTCATTCAGGAAATGTTTGATGGGCAGAATTTAAAGTTACAAAGCACTGACGGCAAAAAAAATACAGTAGCGGTTGGCATGTAGCTAAACAAAATATTTCCTTATAGGACAGTCTATTTAGAAGCATTAAAACGTTTAAAGAAAATTAATTTACTCAGTGAAGTGGATAGTACTCTTGTCTAAAGATTTTTTGTTTCTGGTCCTCACTTAATCTTATATTTTGATTATCTTGTATTGCTTGTTCCTCTGTTTCCTCACATGTCATGTGTTCTTCCTGTGTCAGCGTATTACCCAGTTTATATGTGGTCCCTATGATGGACTACTTGACGTTGGGCAATGTTTTAGGTGTTGTTTTTTTGTTGTTGTCATGATTAATTTTCTGCTTGAACATCTGGGTCTGATTGCCTTACAATATATATCAGTTGTCTTGCATCTAAATTAAAACAAGTGAAGATGCCATGTTCAGAATATCCAATGTTGATAGCATTGAACATGCTGTCTTAGTATGGCTGTGTTTTACACTATATAAATGGGAATTGGCAAACTTTTTTTTTTGCTTTTAGGCCAGAACTATTGACAATTCTAATGGATAACCTACAAGCTTGTTTAAAACTAATTTATTGTAACAAAATTTTTAATCAAATCCCTAATGTAGCTTAATCCTGTATAAAAGTTACTGTATCTGACATAGTGGGAACATCTTAAGCAATTAGAGATTGAAGCTTTTCCGTGAATTTTCACACACTGGGATACTTAAACATGTCTAAACTGTGTATTTTAGTGGGACAATGTGCTTCCATGTGCTGTGATTTTGCACACATATAAACCCTGTGATAATTAAATCTTTGAGTTGCAACATTAAAAATTACTGCAGGAGGTTTGGTTACTAAGTTCCAGTAAAAATGGTCAATACCTTTGTTTTGTTTTTTGTGATTCTGCTTTTACAGGGTGGGTCTTCTGAAAATGATCATTGATCTTTTAACATTTTGTGGATTGTTGACGTAAACAAAGCTAGAGAGACTTTCCAGCGAGTGTGAACATGCAGACTGTTACCTATCTGAGAGAAAGGGTGATGTGAGTCAGAATGGTTGCATGCAAAAAGAGAAAATTAGACAGAGGATTTATGTACTGATTTCTTTTGTGACTGATTGTCACGTCTTGGAATTTGTATGACTAAACCTGCATAGTGATGGTACAAAGTCACAGACACAAAAATATCATTCGACACACATGATCTTGACCACGTCACCCTCCTGAGTTGTCTAGTTCCGTCTTTTGCCATTTTATCGCTAGTGTACCTTAATGAGAGGGTTTACCTAATAAGAAATGACTGTTAAGTGACACTGATGTTATGGTCAGAAGTTTATATAAAGTATTACACTTCTGCACAACGCAATGTTTTTTTTAAATCAAGAGGTCACAGGTTTGTTTTTGTTACTTAACTAATAGAATTTCATAAAAGGTTAGAACCAGTTTATTTTAAAAATTAGAATGTATTTCCTCAATAAGATAAATCCTGAATTAAGCAAATGGGTGGATGGTTGGATTAATCAAGAATCAAGAATCAGTTTATTTATATAGCGCCACTTTACAACAGATGTCGTCTCAAGGCACTTTACAAAAAAATCAATTAAAATAAAAGATACATCATAACAAATCAATTTGAAAAAGTTTCCAATCTTAGGAACCCCAACAGATTGCATCGAGTCATTGACTTGCAGCATTCACTCCTCTGGAATCAGCAAACCAAAAGAATGGCTTGTGTTGTCGTTGATTTTACAGCAATCCCTCATACTGAGCATGGATGTAGCAACAGTGGAGAGGAAAAGCTCCCCTTTAACAAGAAGAAACCTCCAGCAGAACCAGACTCAGTACAAGCAGCAATCTGCCATGACCGACTGGGGGTTTGAAAAGACAGAAAACTAAATTGCAGTGCAATGATCCAGCGGTGAGCGAATGACGGAACCAGGCTTATATACTAAGGAGTAGGAGGTGGAGCAGTGGAGGAGATGAAAGCATAATAAGGAGCGGGAGCAAGTAATAATGAGGGAGAGAAACAATACTGTCGAAGTTGAAGCCACCACGCTTGCTTAGGAGATAGCAGTTTGTGCAGTACTTAGAGGTGTCTGGTTCAAACCCCTAAAGCATTTGGTGTGTCGTTTGACAAGAAACTTTTACCTCGGCTGCTAGTGTTGCTGAGAGGGCCTGGAGGCGCTCTTGGATGGAAGCCTCACTTCAGTTGGACTGGCCCAGGGCAATTGTGGATGCAGTGTAGCCGGTGGCAACCATCAGTGTGAATGACTGAATGTGTGCTGTGGACTAGATTACCAACTAGATGTTAAGTTCTAAAAATCATTCTTTCGCTTATTTTTTGCAACACATCAGTAACACATGCACAACATGTTGCCATCATAATTATGCCACCTCCATGCTCTATGCTCTTAGGTTTGAAACCCTCAACCCTCCTAGCAGTAGTGTTCTTGTACCTCACATGTCAGCTAGTGAACCTGTGACTGCGGCTGGAGGAAACCACTGAGTAATAACTCACAATATGGTTACAGGAGCCACTGTGATGCCCTGCACAGATATATCATCAAGCAACAGGCTGCTCTGTTCACAGCTCAGTTCACAGCTCCCCATTCTCCAGGAAGAGGAACAGCAGACCGTTCAACTGTCATCTGGCAGCCCTTTATCATGGGCTGTCTATCCTGCGTTATCCTGCGTATGTGCATGGTGCAATGTGGCCCCTGATAGGAGCGAAAGACATTTTCTTCGTCAGAAAAAAGGGTGTGTGGTAAATAAAAAAGCTGATGAAAATGTGGTCATTTCCCTGGCAAAATGTTTTATCTTAATTACAAAGAAAGCAGCAGCTAATTTTATCTGACTCCCTCTCATCATTTTTGTTCTACATCAGAACTGAATTTAGATCTAACTGGCTTCTACTGAGTGTGCCTACTGCTGCATGCTCTCCTGCCTGACTTGTAATCCTCTGTCAATGTAATCTTTCCTAACTCAGCTGCACAAACCCCAGAGTATGTCAGACTATTTGAGAAATTAAATTAACATTGACCAAAATGTTTTCTCGTGTTGATTGTCCATCCTCCCTTGTATGTTTTATACTAACTGTTGGTGTTCAACTGGGCCGACCTTGTCTTTTTCTCTTTTGTTGTGGTGGGATCATAGTCTCCATCACCACCGAAAGCTGATCTGGGTTGCTTCCAGGGTGGTTGACATGTTTGTGCCAGCTCTGGTTGCTTCTCTGGACTTGGTGCCTATCTCTAAATTTGGGCTTGTTGGGTTAAGAGGTGCTGCCATTGGCCCTTAGGTGGCACAAATGGCAAACAGGTGTGCCTACTTTGGTCAGTGTTCACTTTTTACATTTTCAGACACCTTTCTCCATTTCCATATAAATGTTGTCCAGTATGACAAAAGCCATAATACTCTAGATGTGAAAGTTAGTCTGTTAGGGTTCTCATTGGCACTCAGACAACAATTATGAAATATGAGTCCCTGACAGGACACATAAAAAAAAGAACATTAGCAAAGAGGTTCAATAAAATTCTACATGACACAAATCTCTTACTGCTAAGAGATAATTATTTTTCGCTTATCTTTAGTTATAGCCTAAAACTGATTATCAAACAAATCGGAAGACTCCAGATTTTTAATCCGCGTTGACCGCTCTGTTCTTTAGTAGTGCAGTAGGCAAAGTCATATGGGCTATTTAGCACAGATTGTCAGGTTAAATCATCTAGAACCGCCTGTTAAAATAAAGTTGACGTGGAGCCAAACACTACAGGCTTGAATCAGGTGTTGACACATAAAACGGTTGTGCATGGGGATTGCCTCACATTAAAATACTGAAAAAGATCCAGCTCATACAAGCCCATAAAAAAAAATCTGCACCAGTTTGGAGAAGATGTAGAGTTATAGAATTGTAGAGTTATAGAATCATATTTCTAAGAACTTCAATGTGATTGGCAGAGATTTGGTTGCAAAAAACAACAACAACATACCAAAGATGCAAGCTAGAAATCAGCTGGAGGCCGCAACTGGATGATTTAATGCACTGATCGGAAACCAGAAGCACAATCTTTTTTCCGATCAGCCAACAGACCGTTCACACATGCTAGCAGTTGGCACTGACATCAACCTTGTTCGGGAGGCAGTTTTTGGTAAAAGAAGAAATGAAGAAGTTGGCTATGAAACGTTTAGAAAAAAGCAAGTAGGTAACTGCATGTAACACAGCAAAAGTTATTTGCTGTGCTTAAAGAGAGTCCAACTATCTCGATTATAGGGCATCCTGGACTTTTAAATCTATACTGGGGAATACATGTTGATTCATTTAGTAATTCCCTTTTCACAGTTTTTTAAAAATACTTGTTGTTTACTTTATTGTTTAGACACTTAAAGCTGCAATGTTATATTTAAGCAAAGTTGCGAAACTAATTTGTTAAGCTTTGCAAAAACAATAAGTGACAATTTGCCATAACATAGCTAACTAGGGTTTATATAATATATATCTATAATACTATCTATTATAGATGTATATAATACTAATATAAATCTAAGAGATATTAAAGTTGAGTATTTACATTTTATTTTTCCCTGAAGAGACCCTTAGAACCAACACTTTTACACAGTATAAGAACCATGGCTTTGACAGAGAAGCATCAGATTGTACCTCCAAGCCACATCATTAGTCAGCTCACTGTTGTCCCTGATGAGCAATGACAAAAAATTCAGTTCTAAACAAAACAAGAGTAGTGCAGCAGACAACAACCCCAGCATGCTAAACACAGTTGGTAAGAAATAATATACACATCCATGTATGAGTAAATTTACTTTATTTAGGATCTACACACAAAACTCATTAAAAATGTCATCATTATTACGTTATAGTTATTTTATTAAACAGGAAAGTGGAAACTCAATTCCTATTTTAAGAAATATATATAAAAATATGTTTTATTTATATACTCTGAATCAGCACTTAAGGTTTGCAATCCTGCACAAACACTGATGTCCTGTATCATGGTGTTTTCCATCTGCAGGCACTGATAATGCTGTTTAGACTGCATTTCTGTAGACATCTCTGTCTGATTCCTAAACCAAGTTGTTCTTGTGTTTTGATATGGTCTTGAAGTAAAGGGGGTATAAGGGTGAAGGACTAGAAGGGGGAATGATTGATGAGGAGATTTTTTTTTTAAAGTCAGAAGAGACTATTATGCCTGGGAAGGGGAGCAAATTTAGAATTTCAGTTTGTCTGAAAGGAAAAGTAGGATTTTCTGTTTTTTTTGTCAGTAAAAAAAGTTGTGGTCAATAAAATGTGGTCAAAGAGCCAAAACTGCACATAAACATCTACTCTACAGACAATTCTATTTATAATAAACCATGCGAAATTTGCCATTTAAAAGCATGAAGGAACATCTAAAATTGCATGCACGCCTTCAGTTCCTACATTGTGGAGCTGTTGCTAACAAGACATTTTGAAATGGGTAAAGTCCAGACCTTGACTGGACGTTTCTAACACATAAATATGCTTAGCTGGAGATAATTTTTAAGAGACATGAATCATTTAAAACATGCAGGACAGTAGATCTATATGTATATTGTTGGTGACGGCTGATCTAAATTATTTCTTTGTAGCCCTCACTGTGTGTTTATGTTGGTTACCCTGTTTAAAAATAAACCTCTACTCCAGTATCAAGGTGAAACATGTTGCTCTACTAATATAGTTGGTTCCTCAGTATCTTGAGTGTTGCTGGAATCTCCATACCACAAGATTTCTGTCCCTCCCCCATGCATCTTGAAAGTATAACGCACAGTTTGTGTTTTCAAGGTAATGTGCATTTTTAGATTTCTGTCACCCACAGAATTTTTCTTTATATTCATTCAACAGAGCACCTATCAGGAAGAATCTGATAAAGACATTTTTAAATAGCGCTCTTTTGGTCGTTTCTTATCGTCAATCACTTCCTTTTACTTTTGCATTAAAGCTATATTTGTGGGATGAATTATTCAAAGTTGTGCTGTCAACAGATTATGCAACCTGAGCTGTGGATCTTTGAAGTTCTTCAAGTTTTACCATGGCCTTCTTGGCTGCTTCTCTGGTTTAAGCCATACATGCTCAACCTGTCACTATAGATGGATGGCAAAGCCTTAACAGATTTGTCATTTTGCCAATATTGTCATGATCTATGTTTTTTCTCACTCTTTGTGTTAGTATTTCCTAAGTTATTAGTCTTAAATATTTCCTTGTAATTAGTTCTTGTTTTGTTCCTGTTACTTCATTTCAGCCAGTTTTAAATTGTTCGTCTTTCCTCCAGATGATCCTGCTTCCGGTTCCATCTCCTTAATAACTATTCAATAATCCAGTACTCAATCTCTACATTTAGTTCAAAATTAAATATTTTTTTTTGTGACAAATATTTGAAGGTTTTAATCGTGTCTGTGAGATGTTCACAACCTCATAAACTACTTATCATCTGTAGCATTCTGCTGTGTTTTTTTCCGGTCTTCATGATGATGTTTGCTCACTACTTTTGAGGTCCTTCACAGACTATCTGAACGCACCATTATACTATTTACTAATTAGGTGAATTCTGAACTCTGAAGCCAATTGAATAAACTAAACTTTATTCAGTGTCATTAAAATCAAGGATAATCTAACACATGACACCTTTTATTTGTATTCATGTTTTGTCATTTTTTGTCAAGTCTTCGTGGCTCCTGTCGTCATCCTGCCGGACGAACTCCAAGTCTTCGTGCCTCTAGTCGTCGTCCTGCCTGACGACCTCCAAGTCTTCGTTGTTCCTGCCGTCGTCCTGTCGGACAACCTCCAAGTCCTCGTGGTTCCTGCCGTCGTCCTGTCGTACGACCTCCTAGTCCTCATGGTCCCTGCCGCCGTCATGCTGTCGGACAACCTCCAAGTCTTCGTGCCTCCCGTCCTGTCGGACGACCTCCTAGTCTTTGTGGTTCCTGCCGCCGTCCTGTCGGGCGGCCTCCAGATCTTTGTGGTTCCTGCCGTCGCCCTGTCGGGTGGCCTCCAGATCTTCGTGGTTCCTGCCGTCGTCCTGTCGGATGACCTCAAAGTCCGGGGACGTCCTCCTGAGCTTCCGGACTTCTGTCGTCCTTCGGCACGTCCTCCTGAGCTTCGTGCCTCCTGTCGTCCCCAGGGACGTCCGTCAGAACTTCGGGACTCTTGCCGACTTCGTTGGACTCTGCCGTCCTCTGGACTGCCTTCGGTGGACTATGCCCTTTAGTTGTTTTCTGTTGGTTTTTGGTTCTGTTATTTTTCTTAGCCATTTTTTTCGCTCGTGATGGGTTGTTTTTTGTTTTTCTGCTTTTTTTTTGTTCCTCTAGCCCTCCTTTCAAGGCCATCCCCCTCCTCCCACCCGGTCTTGTTTTTTTTTTTCTTGTGCCGTTTTTGGCGTCTGATATCCGCCGTAGGGGATACCATCTTTTCTCAATCATCGTTCACATCTGTTCTCTATCTCCCAATCATCTCCACCTCCTGCTCCTCAGTATTTAAGCCTGGTTAAATCATTCACTCACCGCTGGATCGGCTGATTCCCTCCTCGTCTCTCTGCACCTTCTCTTGCTTGTTCCTCCACGTCTCCCAGTAAACCTTCCCTTCTTGCTCGCTGTTTCTCTGTCCTGGTTTCTCTCCATCTATATTCTCCCCTGGTCCCATTCTGGTATTTGGTTTGGTTTTTGTTTTCCTGTAGTCTCCGGTTTCCCATCCTTCCTCCCCCATCCTTTTCTCCCCAGTTCCCTGTCTCAGTTTATTTCCTTCCTTGTGATTATTATCATTATTGTTGTTATTTCGTCTGTTAGTTTATTTCCCCTTCCCGTGTTCTTTTGCTGGTTTGTTTATTTCGATTGTTTTATTTATTCACATTTGTATTCCCCACGTCTCGCTTTAGTTCTCTGTTTTGTTTAAGTTTGTAGTCTCCGCGTCCCTCTTCCGTTTTCTGTTTGTTTACTTTCCAGTTCCGCATTGTTCCGTTTCCGCTTTGCCCTTGTTCCTGTTTAAGTTCATTATTCTTCCACTAAATAAATTATGTATTCCCGCGATTCCACCTCTGCTCGAGTCATAGATCGCAACTCCCTGACAATTTTCTTCCCGCTTCACAGTACTTTTTGGTAGTCTGGTAAATTAGTTAATTATATAAAGCATGAAAACATGTAATGTGGCAAAAATGTGATACCAATGCACAGCTTCCTTTAAGATAGATTAAACTGCAATGATAAAAAAGTGATATCTCACAGCTTGTACCACAAAGTCCTCCATAGGCTAATCATTAATTTTTACAATATGCTGTTGAGATAATTTACAGCTGCAGTGAGAAGTTGGGCTCTTGTTATGTGGAACACAACATACCCAGTCTGGCATGAAGTTAGCACCTCACAGTCTCCAGAGAGACATCAATAATGCGCTACAGAGGGTCAGTTTCAGCCAGTGTTTAACAGCAGCAACACGATCTATAGAAGCGCACACACCGTGTTTTTCTATCTTTGCAAGGACTTTGCATTCACTTACATTCATTTTCCAATCACATTTATAGCCTAAACCTGCCCTTAAACAAAACTCAATTCATACCCAAGTCCTAAACCTAACCTCCTACCATAAAGCTGTAGTGCTCCTGTTAGACCCAGAGATTTTGGACCACATGAGGAGCAGTAAGTCTATAAAGTTTAGTTTTTGTTTAGTATTTGTTGGAACAATTATCTTTCCAAAGTAATAAAATACTAAGACACACAAACACCTTCACCCACAGTTGTGTTTCTGTATCGTCATGCAGATTTCTCATTACCATTAATTTATTTAATTAATTTTTCTATTGCCTAACCTTGACCCTAATCTCTACAGACAAATACACGTCCACACACACATAGTGATATATTTTGCTATTTTTAGACAGTGGATGGAAAACATAACCCACTTCTATACTGAAATGCATGTTGAGACTTTTATAAAAAACTTTTAAACAGAAACGAGGTGGACAATATATGACAAATGCTTACTATAGTTTTCTTATATCAGCGTAAATTTGAAGATATTCTTGTGGTCAATTATATTTATGCATTGTTTTTTGTATTTTTTGGCCTGTATACATTTTAAATAAATCTATCAAATCAATCAATCAAAAATACTATATTTATCCCAAAGCGAAATTAAAAACGGTAAAGAGAAGGAAAATCTTGAATTACACATGAAACGAAACTAAATATGTTCTGAAATTACGCATACAAAAATTAAACAGAAATGAATACAGTCTCAGAATACATTGTGACACTGTTCGGTGACTAGGCCAGATTCTGCATTTTTTCGTGTTCATTAAATATATTATAACCTATATATATTATAAGCTCATATTTTTAAAAATAACTTTAAATCTCTATCAAAGAACCTCAAGCCGATTTGTAACATTTTTAACTAAAGTCAAAGATCGAGTAGGTTTTTATCAGAATACATACATGTGTGAGAATAATCAATGAAATATATAGAAGTTAAAACATTCTGTCCAAGGTTTTTTGCAGACTTCTTACATTTTGGGCATAAAGATTCGTGACCTTTAAATGATAATATTAAATAAGAGTAAAATATAAAAAAATTTCAAATTCAAAATGGTAGCACTTAAGCACCAAACATTAAGCTGGAAGACAGAAAGAAAAGAGACAAGCAAACATTTATCTAAAACAACCACAGTGACCAAGGTCCAAACAGTTTACCAGAACCAGATAAAGGAGAGGAAAACAGAGGAACAGAAAAAATGAAGAATAAAATAAAATAATAATAATCTTACTAAAATATTAAGAATAAAAATAAACATTAGGTCTTAGTTGTTGCAAAAGGATAAGGAAAAACAATCAGCATAAAGAGATAGAGAAGACTGACTGCACCAAAGATTGCAACATGAAACGAAAGTCACAAACGTATAAAAACAAGGCCAGCTTATCTAAACCATAATCAGATCTGAATAATACTGTGCTATCATGGAAACAGGCATAAAAGTATGAGAAACATTAAGAAATGTTAAAACGTCAAAAACATCAAGCAATGAGCTCTGCAGAAGTGTTACAGAAGACACCAGCAAAGCAAAGGGAGGTGTTATTTAATTATGTAGACTCTATGATTGGCATTTATTTTCTTTACTTTGTCAACATGATCAGACATCCTGCAAACTGGAAGGCAGAATTTTAAGTGGAAAGACACTTCAATTTTCTTCTGACCATCTGCGGAGAAAATTATGTTGATTTAGTTGGGAAAACAAGCAAAGACAGGAAGAGTTTGAGTCCCTCATAAACTGATTCCCTAAAGAGAAGGAATTAGTTTTTTATATCATGCTGTCATTTCGCAAACCTTCCAGGAAGCAGGGAACTGTGAGTTGTTTGTTTTTTTCCTTCAAAGTTTCCTTTTACACATAATGGGTGAATTATTAAGCATAATTAGTGCTTGTATTTTTGAAGGTTAACTGATAACCAAAGATCCAACTTTAAGTTTAAAATCAAATTCTCACACTTGAAACTATTTCAGTTTTATATTAATGTTCTTCAATAAAAATAAAGCATATAGGCTCTAATATTTGAAATGTCATATGCCAAATGTCATTGGAAGAAAATGCTTTTATAAAAAAAAAAAAAGAAAAAAAAAAAAAGGTAATAATAAAAAAACACTGCCACTGCTATTTTCAACAAATTTAGATAAATTGACAAAAATTGACGTAAACATTAATTTTAACATTAATAAATATGACGAAAGAAATGGCTGTAGAGTAAGCTGCAGTGAGTTGATGAGTTGGTATTTGCCTGGTGTGTGAAGTGATAGTCATGCAGTACAAATTGTGCAAAGTGGCTGTTAAACTGAAACACAGAAGCGATATGGGTAGTGTGGTGAGTTTTATATGGTGTTGACAGTGTAGAGAAGTATGTATAACATATATTTCTAAATATCCGTTATGTGCTACAGCAGGCGTATTAGTCTGTTTTGCCCGATTGCAATGAATATCAATGCATTACAACTGTTTAAAATTGATTATAGTTATGAGCTGTAATATCCAAATAAAACTGAGTTTCCAGATAGTGAGTTAATTTTTTCCCCACTGAATTTGGAAAATCTTTATTAATCCCATACAAAAAATAAAATGTTGTAAGAAGCAGGTTGAAAATACATTTCTAAAAAAATTGTAGAAATCAGCTTTCTTCTGTATTTGTGACGTTTCGCTTTAGGCACACAAATGAATTTAACATAACCAATGGGCCTTCCTCTTTGTTTTTTTTATCCAAGGATATCCACATGTTTGTTCTCCTTTCTCCCGTGGATTATTTTTGGTGAGAGGTCCATCCCTCAAATGTCTACATATTAAAATACTAACAACAGCAGAACGGTGATTCAACTTAAATCCGATCTCTATGCTGACTTTAGGACCACACATGCAGAAGGGAAAGACAGACAGAAGAGCATTTTCCCCTTTTGAACTTAAAATGTTATTTTTAATTTTGCAGTTTAAAAAACAAGCTTTGAAATGGGCTAATCCTTTTTGCTTTCTTGGATTATTTTTGACTGTTGACATGATTTGTCAGAGCTCCCTGACCTGTTAAACCTTTGACCCTTTCTGGTCTACTTTTCCCTATCCGTTGCCAAAAGGTCAACATTCAGTGGTTAGCACCATCAATAACAGGCCAGACAGATGTCACTCCAGCCGCAGTTGGAAACAACATCCGGCGCTCAAACATGCTTTTGATCATCAAGACGTTCTGAGTCAAGCGTGTGGGAAAGGTGATCGACTACCAGCAAATGACGCTTGGCCATCTGAGAGACTCCTAAAGGAGTCTGTCATTTGAAAGTACTACATACAAATGCAGGAAAAGTATTCTTTATGAGATTAAGATCTCGTAAGGAAAAAGTCAGCAAGCTCTTTGACTGCTTCTGTGTTTACCTGCGACGTGCTACCCTTTTTTTTTCTGGCAGAAAAACAAGCATTCCCACACAGCCGAGGCATGAAAGGCCACAGGGGCAATTATTTTAACCTGTTTCTTATTTCCTGCTCTCAGATGGTTTTGTGACTCATCTGGGAGCAGGGAGATTACGACAACGCTGCTCATGTGCAGGTCAGTGCAGGCAGAGCTTTCCATCATTTAGATCAAGATCCAGATATGGTTAAGTGGAAGTGAGTTACAGCAGTGCAGATAGTTTCCATTGTTAGTATATTTCCTTTGATGCCTTTGAATTCCTATCTGAAAAATAAATAGATAAATTAAAAACTTAAAAACTTAAAAACTAATTTTAAATCTGTCCAACTCTGAGCAAACATCCACAGAAACAGACTTTATCACAACTGATAACATCCTACATGGTGATCAAAGAGACTAATAATGTCATCCTGTAAGGTCGACTCACAACTAAGGGTAAGTGGTTTACAGTATTAATAAAGTTTAATTAGCCTGCCATGTCTGACTAATTGTGTTGCCACACAACGGTTATAAACATGTCAACAACCAGTTAAAAGCTGTACCTGATGCCTTTCTGCAACAGTTAGATCTACACTCACTGGACATTTTACTAAGCACAGCTTGATAGTACTGGGTTGGACTCTTTTTACGTGCCGTAATTATTTGTGGCATAGATTAAATGTTTCTATCATTTCAGTCCAGTCAACCATTTCCCTCCATCTCCCAAACATCAACAAGTTGTTGTTCTTCAACGCACTGCTGGTTTATTCTTTTCAGAACATTCTCCGTAAACCTGATTAATTATTGTGAGTGCAAATCCCAGAATTTTGTTTTAAAAATAATTTGCTAATCAACAACTTCAACATGTTTAAAGTCTCTTAATAGACATTTCTGATGCTCAGTTAGATATTGGATAGCTTGTATTCCTCACCACAAGATTCCTAAAAATATTAAGATGCTGCCATGAAAATAGACAATTTGCCATTGTGTTGGCAAACGGTTGAACAGGTGTGCCTAAAAAACGGACTGGAGTGTGTAATTATAAAGTAATGGGAACATTTATTGTCTTCCCCTGTAAAAAGTCTTAAATAAATCAGCTTTTCCCACTAAAAGTGTAAAACGTATTTTTCTTGGGGGTTGGGGTTGGGGATTTATTTGAAACAAATGGAACTAAATACCTTTGTTTAATTTATGTGACATTGTAGGAAATTTAAACAAGTAATAAATTACATTAATTTTGTCTGGTTATAAATATGAGACACACCCAGTGAGCTCGAGGGTAGTGCAAGGAAGAATAAAGCCCACATTTAGAGAACTGTGGCAATGAGTGATCTCATAGGTACACCAAGTCTCCATTAAACTTTAGACATTGCATTATATGCAAGATAGTTGTTGATGCACAGTTCTTAAGAAATTTTATGTATTTTATCACATCAGAAATATCAACATGTGGAGTTATTTCCAGGTGGAAGGAGTTTCAAGAGGGATACAGAAAAAAAAACTCATCTTTCCTACACAAAACCTGCTGAGTGAGATAAAGTGAAGAGAGCATATTAAGCCCAGTATGCGGGATCCTCTGGAAGGTTTCTTGGTAGAGAATGGTAAAATATCCCTCTCCATGTATGATCCTTTCATCTGAAATATTATAGCCACAGAAATAGAGCATCCCTGTTATCTAAGGGGGTTTTATACAAAGGAGTGAATTCACCACAGCTGCCTAATCCCCAATCTTATCCTTTCCCACTCTTGGGTCAGAGTAAAAAAAAAGTTCCTGTTTCTTTCCACTCCCGCTAAAATTACTCCCTCTCCCATCCCAACGCTCTGCAGAAAAACTCCCACGCCTCCACCATTTTTGTTTTTCATCCAGGCACTATAACTGTGCTCTGGCTCAGCTGTCACACTGACCATCTGCAACTGCTCCAGACATTAGAGGGGCTCACAGCAGCACTCACTGATCGCTGTAACTACAGTACGATTGTAGCTTCACGTGTTGTCACAAAAGTCTCGAATTAACACAGAATAAAGTTGCTAGATTAGCAGCTAGTAGCTTTCTTGATCACAAAAAAAGTTATTATGGAGGTCTGAAGAGCCGCTAAACATCGCAAACATGGCATGTAGTCCTTTTGAAATCCTTCTCAATATGATCTTATTGAGAGAAAACTACATAATGGCAGCAGCTGTCCTATGCTTCTTTTGTCGAGCTTGTTGGTTCCCACTACCGTCTGCATCCATTTATTTTTTATCCTCTACCGCCCCTAACACCTTACTAGTTGTAAAGCTTACTCCAATCCCATGGGAATCCTGTAAAGAATTTGTGAAATCTGTCAGCAAGGGTGCCATTAAATGCAACAACCTTAATTTTTTTAATGACATTTTCAAATATTTCTAGTTGTGATCCACTTGAAGAGATTTTTTTCACATGTTCCTCCCCCCATTTATTAAGCAGTTTAGAAGATCTTTACCAGGGGTTACGATACACGTGGCTGGCATATGTGTTTAAATATTTGAATTTGAATATTTTTGTTGCCTTTATAGCTTCAGAACTGACAGTTTAGGAGAGGAGGTGAATACACCATTTTTTTTGTCAACCTCGTTTTGCCCAAGGTGTTTCCCAACTTGTCAACAATGTATTACGTGGAAATGACAACTTAATGACATTTATTTGGAGAATCTGTCATGTTGACTTTTACGGTTAATCCTTTAAAATAAACTTGTCTTTGATCTTGTCTGTTTAAAATTACCATAGTTGCACAAGAAAATTGCGTAATGACTTGAAACGGACAATTTAAAAACAGCTTAACCAGCACTGACCACTAACTCGATAAATAAAACCCATAAAATAAGATCAGTTTCCGATCACTGAAAGCACCATAACTAATGGCCATTGCTAAGACACACCAACTCACATTAACAGCAACACAAGTTTTAATTGCATGAAGAAAACTTGGACTATCTTTTAGGTGGTCTGAAGTGGCAAAAAAGCTGTAAGAAGCTAGTTTTTTTTTACTGTATTTCCTAGAACAGTAGTTTGGGTTTTCATTCTGGCTGCTAAAATATGTTAGGATACAGACATACACATAGAAAATCAATTAATCAACAGTCTTGTTTTTTAGATTGTGGTAGGAAGCTTTAGTATTGACGCATGCAAATTGAATGCTGGGATTAAAACCAGGGACCTTTTATTGAAAAAGAATAACCTCGAAGGGGAAAAACAATGGGAACTATCCAACATGAAGCACAGAAATCCTGACCAAACATTAAATATACAAATTGCAAAGTGTAAATGGATCATGACAGGCGAAGGTCGGGTGTTATGTTTCTAAATGGTCTGAATGTTCTGTTGTTACCCCTAAAGTAAAATTAGCTTAAAACAACAACAAGGCAGTGCTGACAGGAATGATTGAAAGCACCCAAAGGACAGTTAGGGAAATACCATACTTTTCCATACGTTATCTGCCTTTGGAAACATGTGTATGCACATGGTCTCCAGAGGGCCGCCAGGCTCATTATATCAATGAGAAAATGTCTAAACATTGCCGGTGAGGAGAGCAAAATAAATTGCTTAGCTCTTCTACAGGGTGTCTCTGGAGGGTGCACATGTTTTTTTTTTATTACACAGTCACCAGGGAGTAAAGGAAGTCTAAGGAGCACCTAAAGGCCACTTTGTATCCCTGACACACATAAATGCATCCAGGGTCCTATTAAACCCTAAAAAAAAAACAACCGAACTGAAACACAGATATCCCTGGACAATAATGCCGTTCAGGTGTACGGCTGTTTGAGAAAGTACTCACATAAAACTGTGAATTTAGAGTCCGTAAAATGGATGAATTTATATGCCAGTCAGTTGACTCCGATTTGACTCCACCGTAAAACTCCAAATTTCACAATGTGACCCATTTTACTTTTTTATCATCATCATCTACATGGGAGAAACCCCTCTGCAGCTCGCTCTGGATGGGAGGCTTGTCTACAGCTCACAACTCACTTTATGACTACGGATCTTACAAAGCAGCGTTCATTGTGAGATAATAAGGTAGAGGTAAGAAGTGAAAGCTAGATTTTAGGAGGAATCCTTGAGAAATGAGGTCATAGGTTGTTATTGTTTAAGAGTCAGCAAAGCTGACGAATCACCATTCAAATAAAAACACAACCTGCCCCTGTTAATAATTTATATAACTGGCACAGTTGAGATCTTTTCATCTAAACAGCTTCCCCTTATTTCCTGAGGACAGGGAGGCATGAAAAAGCCCAAGCTCTTCACCTGTCTCCAGTCATAACATCACGTATTTGTCTTCACACCTCAGTGGTCTTAATCTCCCTAAACTACAGCCAAGAAACCGACAGGATACAACATGAAATCTTTTATCGCGGTATAAAAATGGCCCATGCAGCGCTACGAGCGAATGGGGGACTTCTATTTTAATGTTTTTTTACACATATATCTAGCAAATAGGAGAAAAAAGTAAATGATGAATGAGTAGAAGTAAACACCCTTTTTCTCACATTAGTGAAATCTTTAACAAGTTTCGGCAAGTCAAAGCTGCAAACATGGAGCTGTCAAGCAAATGTTAAGGGCCTTTTAAAACCATCATTTTAAAGTAATTCTGGTCTAAGCTTAACATTCAAGTATCTCTATGATGTCTTCTATAGGTGAAAATGATTCAGTGGGTAGTCCTCAAGCAATTAGCAGGTTTGAGGTTTGATTCCAGCTTCCTCTCAGATGTCAATGTGCCCCCGGGAAAGCAACTTAACCTCAAGTCACCTACCGATCTGCGTATTGCTGCATGAATTGGGCTTTGAGAAGTTAGTATGACTAGAAAAGCTCTATATAAGTTCAGTCCATTAACTATTCTAAAAGTATTCACACCAACAGTTTGCATGTAATCAAACTACAGTGTCGTTATTTGGCAAGCTCTCTTCCGTCTGTCTGCTCTAAGAAAGCTGTGGCTACAAACAGAGTGTGAATGTGTGAAGGGATGTATGTGTAAAGTGCTTTGGAGAAAGCTAGAATAGATAAAGCAATACAAAAGCAGAGTTCATTTATCATGACCTTTATGGAAGTGTGGCAAGAATAAAGCATTTGCAGAAAAAAGGTCCCTTGAAGTTTGAAACAAGCCATAGAGACACAGCATAAATTGGGGGAGATCGTAGTCCAACCAAAGCAACCCAAGGGTAACCGTTTGATTTTCTTGCTACATGTTATGCATGATTAAAAACTACGGCTCCACATAACCCTGATCACAGCGAGCCCACCATAAGAAATGGCGCTGGTTTTCTATAAACAATGGGAATATGGACGGAGTTAAATACAGGGCGAACCAGGGGAAAAAATCTAAAACTACACTAGAATGGGGTTCTATGGCGAAGCAGCTGCATCCAAAGGCTACATCACCCTGTGCAATGCAAAAATGCGGCGGAGAAATGTTCTCTGAAGTGACGACCTGAAACGACCTACTCTGCCACGACAGGTTGAGCAAGGCACCATTGCAAAGGAGTGCACAAACAAATGGTACACATAGACATAATTGATGGAGCTTGGTGTTGAGGAACTTGACTGACTTGTATAGTCATGATAGACAAGTTTGGGAGTAATTCTTATCCAACATCAATGTGCAACACTTTTCAGATTTTATGTCAAAGATAATACAACAAAAATTATGAATCCAATTTCAAACTTTTGCAAAGTTCTGTCCTACAGTGCACTGGATTATCATTTAAATTTGTATTAAGGTACACCAATACATTTTACATAAATTGAAAACATTGTATGTTTAAAGATGTAGGGGGAGTAAATACATTTGGAAAGCAATGCAAAAAGTGTATGGCGTAAGAAAATGAATAATTTTTCCTGACAAGAAAAAGAAAAGCCTCCAACCAGTTTAGACAAGTCAAAGCTGCCACTGTGCAAATACGATGTGTCACCACTGTAAATACTTCTGCAAGTTTATTTCAAACCGCTACTGTTGAGTCTTTAAACACAATAAGTTAGAAATAAGTTACACACAATAGGCGAAACATGGAGATAAATGTCTTTACCAGTGATAAAAAGGGTAATCTTACTTTATAAATGACCATTTTCTTTCTTATACAGTGTCAGTAAAACTAATGTGTTTCTTCACGTTCAGATCTCGTCACTTTCACTTTGCCTTAGACTCTTGAACTGAAACTGTTGTGGCTTTTATACCGCAATGATTTTCTCACTTAGTCTTTTGCATTTATGGGGTTATGTTTTAAAGGAACCAGAATATATGGTTTAGTTTAGGTGTTTCTTAATAATCGAATTGTGAAATGATATGCAAAGCGATCGAAATGAGCTTTTTATCAACCCCCTCACATGACTTCAGGTGCATATCTTTCTTGACTGGTGAGTCATCGCCATAACCTTTTGCGTTGACAGGCCTTTTTTTCCTGCACTTCGTGACAAGATACAACAGATGCTCAGAGTTGGCCTAAGGCATCAACTAAGCTGCTGCTTTAATCCCCCAAACCAGCGGGAAGCCCTTGTCGTCCAGTAAAGAGGAGAGATGATACAATTCAAATGTGTTGTTAATATGGATAAAAATAGACTCAAAATATTACAAATTGCTCATTGAAAAGATTTTTTTAAAGTGGATTTGTAACTTTACAAATTGAAATCAAGCGGAAAATGAATATTTTGTTCACAAAAGAAGGATTAAAGCTCAAATCCACCACTTTGAGTTACAATTTTCATTACCATAATGTTTAAAAAGATAAAATCTGCAATGAATGACACAATAAAATCTTGACAAAAGAATGACACAATTATCTTAAAAGCTTTCATATTCTGTAACAGTACAACCACAAACGTCAGTGTATTTTGCTAGCATTTTATGGGATGGATCAATTTGATGTTTGGCATAACTGTGAAGAAGAGGCTGAAGGGAGCCTAGTTGTGAAAAAACTCTACAAACCAAAATCTTTATACTCACCCCATTTTAATGTGATTTTGGGAAGGCCTCAGTGATAGTAAAAAAATCATCAGTGGATGAAAAAAAAAAACAGGTTAGGGATGAATAAAAGTATTTAAACCAGGTTAAACAATGCAGTCAATCTTGTTTTTTTTTAAAAAAGCATAAAAGTGGGCATGACTATAAACCTACAAAGAAATGGAAATAGAAGTAGTCCTCGGAGAAGAAAAGCCATCTTTGAAAGAAAACCTTTAAACATCTTAGTTAAGGTTTTGCAGAGGACACAGCAGCCTGTAGATAAAGATTGGATTAAACCAAAGTTTTTGGCCTAAACAAAAGACAGAGAGCACAACAACCTCTTTGTGTTGCTCAATAGGGGTACCATGATGCTATTGGGATGCTGTAGATATGCAGCCCGGCCTATATTGGGAATGTTTCAATTAAAGCATATTAAATTAAATAGATATGTTACTATCAGGACATCAATCTAAAGAATTTTTTGTTGCAACATTTAAAGATTAAAGTTGCTATCCTACCCAATTCATATAGCTGTTTTTCTAAAGGGCATTTGGTGAAATTGTAAGTCTCCAGATCCAGAAAGCAGGTTTAGACATACAAAGTTGAAAGTTGCAAACCTCTGTCCGTTTGTGTCGATTCAAACACAGATGCACGCCAAACTATTCAGATTTATAGCCGAGCCATTTATCATTATCCCCTAACTTTTTACTTTCTTATGTGATTTTCCTCTTTTTACATTGGGACATAGCGCCCCCTGCTGCCCAATAGAGCACATTACCAAGAAAGCTACGGCTTGTCCGCCCCTGTTTTTCTATTGGCCGTTGTCGGTCATGTGACCAAAACAGAGCGATGGCGGCTGCCGCTGCGGCCAGGTCGAGCGTGGGCCTGACTTTGAGGCTCTCCAGAGCTTTGCCGGACTGTCGCTCATGTCCGCTGTATAGATTCAGAGGTTTCATCGAAAACTCCTCCGGCTGTAAGAGGAGGGGCTCGTTTGATAACCTCCGGACGATAAACCGCCATTTACAGACGAGTATATGTGAGTGCGGCACCTTGCTAGCAGCTTTTAGCCTCGTTTTTCTGAGCTTTCATTCGTGGTCGTGAACTATTTGTTACAAAACATCCACTTTATGTATTCTACATTGTTTGTAACGCTTGCTAACTTTATCTTGCAGTTCATATTTTAATCTGAAAGACTGTTTAATAACCCTTGTGTAACTTCTTCCCAGTTGGAGTTTCTCTTAAAACTTGTGCAACAAGTCATGCACTCCCACCCCCCCCCCCCTTTTTTTTTTGTATTGCATGGATAACAAACAGCTAAATTATTAGTTATGTTTCTGTTTCTCTTTCCAAAGGTTTCTACCAAGCTGAAGAGGAAAGCTCCAACGCAGAAGACCCAGAGGATGTGTGAGTCCCAAGGGCTTTTATTGTGGAGTTACACAATGCTATAAACAGGGATTTATCAAAGATAACTATATAGAACAATAATAAAATCCTCCTTTACAACCTCAAAAAATCGTCTTTTTCAATCTGAGCAACTCCGGCTTTCTGAATAATTTACTAGCTGTAAAGGTTGGTCATAAGGTTTACTAGCTGTAAGAGCTTTCTTGTTTTTATCTCAGAGCAGACAGACAAAATAAAAGCATTATTTAGTCAATGGTGCTTATTATCAAATGCATTTCAGGTAATATTTGTTAGTATCAGCGTTGTTATTTATAAAAAATAAAAATAAAATAATTATGAGAGGTCATTTTCTGTGTTTATATAGGCCATAGAAGCCGTTAAAAACCCATGCAAAAATATTTTCACACCTCTTTATGTCATAAAGCAACACGGATTGAGGAGTAATTTAGATGTGGGAAGTAATTATGCACAATTATTTTTGATAAAACAACATTTTGAAAAGTAAAGTGATACACCCGATTACAACCAAATTTAACTAGTTGTTGAAGTCCACTAATCCACTTGTGTCTAATTAAAACTGAATCGAGTTCTGTGAATTTCTCTGTGGTTCAGGCTCAGATATGCCAGGGAGAAAGCTGTGGGGAAGTTAAAAGCAGCGCTAGGTTGTAGAAATATATCATACGGAGGAGCATCGTATAGGCGATAATGAAAGAGTGAGCAGTTGAATCCAGGGGTGTCAAACTCGAGTTCTCCAGGCAGTGGAACTTGCAAGAATCTGGACAGATTTAGCTCCACGTGCACTCAGGTTCTACGGAGACCGTATAATAATCTCATTGTGTGATGCATCTAAAAGATGATGACCATCGTGGACTAAAGTTTTCTGTGACCTAAACTTATTGGTCGTATGGTAAGGATACGAATCGGAAAATAGGCATTGAAACTTTGGAGGAACTGCAAAAATCCACAGCTACGACAACTATAAGCAGTGCACTCCTAAAACATTTTTTACATGTTACGATGGACACTCCTCCTAAGAGCTCGCAACGAGAAATTTAGACACAGAGACCAGAGACCAAAACATTTGGGTTTGTACTTAAACCAGAACGCTGTTTGCGGTTAAAATTAAAAAAAGAAAAAAAAAACATCTCACCCTGAACACACTCTCCTCACTTCAAAACATGGGAGTGATTCAAGAACAGGGAAGCTATTAAACAAATGATGGGAGGAGGAATGAAGCAAAAAGATGCAGCAAAATGTTCTGCTTAATATTTACTAATGTTGGACTGAATATGATTAAAGCTTCCACTTACATCACATTTATGAAGTTGTTTGTGTTGCTCTCAAAAGGTGAATAAATACTATTTAAAGCTATTTAGGTTGTAACAAATGTTTACTGTGAGTTTTTGTTGTTGTTAATGATGTAATGTGTAACCTATAGGGTCAACGTAGTGTATATCGATCGCTCTGGCAAAAGGATCCCAGTTAAGGCCAAAGTCGGGGACAATGTCCTCTATTTGGCTCACAAACATGGAATTGAGCTAGAAGGTGAGCGTGGACACAGCTCAACTGATTCATGATGCTGACATTATTTAATAAGGGTTTACCTTACTGTTGCCTCGTAGGAGCCTGCGAGGCGTCGCTGGCCTGCTCTACGTGCCACGTTTATGTCAACTCCTCCCACTTTGACAAACTTCCAGAACCTGAAGAGAGGTAAGTCCGCTGCCGAATCTTTCCTGCGTGGCCTGGATCTCCGTAAAAGTGAACACAAGTCTCTGTGCTCAGGGAGGATGACATGCTGGACATGGCAGCCATGCTTCAGGAGAACTCCCGCCTGGGGTGTCAGATCGTTCTCACTCCGGATCTTGATGGCATCGAGCTCACCCTCCCCAAGGTCACAAGGAACTTCTATGTGGACGGTCACGTTCCCAAACCTCATTGATCAGAGAAAGGAAAAGATAAGGAGTGGGATTTGGATACAGAAAGAGAGGGTGTTGGGATGAGCCAGACACTGTGCTGATTAAATATTTGGGGCGACTGAAGAGATACAGCAGACTGGATGTTATTATCCCCAGGAGCTCCCAGATCATCCTAACGATACTTCCCAGTATTTGACAGATGTGAGGACAGGTTTGAGATGAGCTCTTTCCATTAAACACTAAGAAAACCCAATAATCTCAAAGGTTACATGCAAAAGAAACTGATGGTCAGCGGATGATGTATTTATTCAAGCGGAGCTTTCTTTGGCTCTTTTTAAGACCTCATCTAATCTCTCAGATTGCTTCAGTATAAGTTTTAAGACGCACACTGATGAACATCGGTGCTGTTGAGCGGCACATTCCTTGTTACAGCTAATATACGCACAAATATCACGGAGCGACAATCATTCTGACCAGTTGGCTCTCATCTTAATCTTCATACATTCTACTATGCATCAAATGTCATTTTATGTATCATGGTCATTAAAAAGATGTCGTGTTTTAGGATATTAGCCATAAATCACAAATTTGAAAGGGTTTCCTCATTGTTTGGCTGTCAAGGTTGACAAAAAAGCCATACAAGTAATTCTACTTGATGTTTTCAATCACAGATGGAGGCCGATATTTCATGCCGTTTGTTCAAACATTTCGAAAAAATTCAAATGCTTGGGATTCAGGTCAAGGCTGAGTCATTTATTGGTTGATAAAGTTCAGGTGTGAACCATACTTCTTTACTCATGTACTCAAGTGTATTGTACTCATCTTAAAATATGCACAAATGGGAATTTTTTTTCTGGCAAAACATTTAGTGCAATAAAAGCTGTTCAGAAACTCTGACTTGTAAGCGATGCATCATTTGAATACATGCTGAAACATAAGAAACAATGATTTACCTAAAGGCCATTGCTTTACCCTGCAGCTATGCTTGCAGCTTCCAGGTAAAAATAAAATAAAGAACCTGGTCTGAGCAGCACTTTTATACTCGGACAATGCAATCTAGCAAACTAAAAACACCTGTGTAGCCTCCGACTGACCCTAAACGCAACAGAGTCACAGCAGTTTCCTCAACCATGCTGAGGGCCAAAGAAATCCACCGGTTTACATCTCCTGGATGTTTTGGAGCCAACCGCACGACCAGAGGTGAGTCTTTGGACAGGATTAGTAATCCCACGCGAAATCGGTGTTTCTGGTTAGCAATCCAGGTTTATAGAAGCCAGATCGAGCAACATTTTTGCAGATGTTCTGTACTTTATGTGAGTTCCTACGGGCCAGAATGTGCAAACATGCTTCTCATGTCCACTGAGACCTCTGTTCCAAAAGATGTCAACTTGCGTCTGAAAGTCTTAATGTTATAGTCTGATCGATAGATATTTTTTTTTTTTTTGTTGTGAGCTAAATTGGGTTGAGCGCCCTTTAAATGACTCCTGATGCCATAGCAACAGTCGGGGCTTTTGATGTGAGCCGCCTCGGGGCTCGCGACGGTTCTTCAGGTGACCGCGGAGCGAGTTTCGACGTCGTTGAACGCAAAATAAAACACACAAGTCTAGTAGAGCGACCTCAAACGAGAACAAAGATTCCAAGAGGTGCATCGCCTTCTTTCTGGTGAGTTTAAAAGATCACGTTTTGTTAAATAAAATAAAGTTTGAGAGAGTTATCGTTCAATTGCTTTCCCCCCTACTGCACAAACAAACCCAAAAACCACTCAGCCCGGCTTGACCTTTCACAGATTCTGTGCAGACTGGAGTTCAAATGTAGAAAAAACCCACGAAATCTGATCTTTAGAGAGGAGAATCTGCATTTGGGTTTTGTGAAACCAATTAAGGATTGTGACTTGAAATGCTGAATGGATATAAATCGATTAGTAAAAGCACAGGGACATTACTGTAGGCGTTGTATGGTGCTGTGTGTCATCCACTGACAGATTGCTGTATTACACATTAAACATGACTGGTTAGGAGGTACATGTTTGTTTTATAATAGATCATATGGAATACAAAAAGTGGTGCTTGCTTTGCTAAACGTTAACTTTCGATAACCAGGCCAAGTGTAACTTTGTGGAAAGGTGTTTCAATTTTGCACATCCGCCAGTCCCATAATGTGTCTGTATCCTTGCTTCGATCCTTTTGCAGACACTGTCCTAGCATGAGCGCAGCACCAAGGAAAAAGGCCGCCCACATGCAGGACCACCAAAGAAAAGTCGAAGACAACGAAGCACGCTCGGCCCTCTGCTACCTCTTCCATGAAGTGTCAAAGCTTGCGGCACCAATCCACGACAGCTTGTTTGACACAAATCCACCCTCCAGAAAGCCCTCTGAGGCATTACATAGAAACATTTGCAGGTCTGAGAAGGGAGAGCAAACTGTTTTCAGCTCTTCGGAGGATCCTTCAGTTGTAAAAGACACCGATGGACATTTATTTCAATCCTCTTGTAGTTCTCGCCGACACAGTTTGTGCTGCGTGATCCCGTGCAGTCGCGTGAGAAGCGGGATGGAGGAAGGCCAAAGCAGCAATGCCTCAACCTTGTGTGAGTCACGTGGTGAATGGGACAGCCCCTGGAAAGTGCTAAGCCTGATCAACCTGCACTGTGAAAGGCTCCTACACGAAAAAGACGTTGACGAGCCGGGCTTCAGTTTGGGGTCGTCGTCTTCAAGAAGAGTCAGTCCAATGAATGCTACCTTTGCAACTTTGAGACCAGTGGTAACAGAGGAGGGAAATACAGAAGACAGTCTTGAAAGCACTTCAGGGCCAACTCTTCAGCTCTATGAGAGACAGTCTTCAGCATCTGCCAGTACTGTGGAGGACTTGCAAATGGTTAGGACTGAAGAGCCTCTACCAAACTCTAAAAGCTGTAGGGGAGTGATACATGCTGCTGAGAAAACAGCTTCTTGTTGCATAGCGCTGTATAAATGCAGGTCAGCAATATCTTTGCATCCCCCAAAATGTTTTAGAGATAAGCCAAATGTTTGCAAAGAGCTAGAATTAATCCAGGAGGGCAAGAATGATAATTTGCGAGTACCTTTCCCTGAAAATGCTTTGCAACAAATGTCCATCCCCAGCATATGTTCTAATACCCAGATTGCGCTTACTTCAACCTATATAGACTGTAAAGATGTAGAAAAACCGGCGCTAACTATAGACCACAATGCGAATTTTACATTGTCTACTGAGCAACCCTCTAACACCCAGCTACCTCCCAGTGCAGATCTGCTTTCCTCACAATCAGGATCCCAGATATTGAACAAAGCAGCAATTCAGTCACTCTCACCATCAAAAGCTGAATGCTGTCGTAATATCCAACAAGAAAACCACCATGGAGGAGACTATTCAACAGCCTCAAGTGGTGATTTGTTGTCCGCGACGTCACCAGAGCTTTGGATGGTGAGCAACGATGAAAAATATCACATTTCTTCAACCAAATATAGAGCCAAGAGCCGAAGGAAACAGCCTCATCCGTCTCGCAGTGCCGATAGTCGAGACCCGGATTTCCAGGGTGTAACTTTCAGGATAGACACAGAGCTGGATGACAAAAGGCAACAGTGTCGTCTTCTCATTACTTCAAAGTACAGGTAAAAAAAATTAGCTTATTGGCATTTTAGGGTTAACATTTGCTTTTATTTGAAAAGATTGCACACAGAACAGTCAACATATTTGTCCATCACAGCAAGGAGCTCTGCAAGAGTGGGAGGAAGCATAAGCTGAGGACACGGACGTCACTGAAATTGACGAAAACCAGCAGTTCAGATGAGGAGGATGACCACGCATTTAATGTCAATAGTAAGTCGTACTATAGTGAAGAACCTTTTGCAATATTTTTTATGATCGGAGATGCGATGATGAAGCCTATGCTGACAAAAACTCACCCTTTTTAATTCTTTTCTGATTGCCTTTTCCTAGGTTGTTTTAACGTGCAAATTAATCCATGTCAAACTCTGAAACTCTTTAGTTCAGATTTACTTAACTAATTGAAATTGCAGATGCATTCAAATAGTCTTAGTAAAGACCACAACAGAAACTTTTCTTGGTTGTCAACATCTTAGGCAGATATACCAGTTGAATACTAAAGTATCTATTCTCTAAAGGAGAATCTTGCTGACCAAACTTTAAAAAGTAACGTGAAGTGTCAATACTTCCAATACGGGGGCGCCAGAGGTCAGCAAATTTTGTTTCAGGAAAGACCCGTTCATGTTTCTCGGATTGTTGGTTTAAATTGAATCATTATTGACATGACTTGCCCTCATAAATACTTAAAAAAGTAAGGTATATTATTTTAGAAAATATCTAACTTTATGTCGTACATGATTTTACGCTCTTACAGCTTTAAACGTCCAGAATCTTGACCTGTTTAAACTGTCTGAGCAAACTAACACACAATATGGTGACTGTTTTCAAAGTATGACCTAGAAGAAAATTAACTGTAACTTGATTTTATGTTTAAAGGCTTTTAGATGAACACAAATTTACTAATATTAATAGTTTTAAAGCTGTTCCAATAACTGAAATCGTAGTCCTGCAATTTGGATGATGTCAAATGTCAGGGGTGCAGAATTCTGGTTTATATTATGAAATTAAGAAAAAACTGTACAACAGTATCAACAGCAGCATTTAAAGCAAGTTTTTGCAACCTGCAGCTTCAGAACCACATGTGGGTCAGAAGCAACAGTTGAAAGCTGTTGAGTGAAATAATTTTGTTTTTTACTGAAATTTCCCTATAATTTTATATGATTTGTATTTGTTACAAATCATAAAAATCATAAAGGCTGAGGTTTAAACAAGAGTTCAAGTAAAAAACTTGTCTTAATTTATGTAAATACATTAAGATGTATGAAAAATGTCAAACATGGAATTTTTTTAACCTATTTAAACATGGTGAAGACGCATTGTTTTAGATCAAATTAGGCATTAGATCAATTTTACAAGTACTTAAACGTTAGCTAATTAGAAGTTGTTGTTTTTTTGTCATCAACCCTAATTAGTAGTTGTGGCGTTAATAATTTTGGGTTATATAGATTTGGAGTTTTATCATGTAATAATATTATAATTATTATTATTATTATAACAACAACAACCACAAATACTGTGCCAAAAAAAAAACACACAAATTAAAAAATCACTCTCTTTTAGAACATGGGTTGTATAAATAAATGTGATTGTTGCATTTAACTTCACTGCACTACTGCATTTCATTATATATATTTTTTCAATCAATCAATGCTCTAATGGAGCAAACAGTGAGGGGAATAAAAGTAAAAATTAATATTCCAACAGTTTTCAGAGTTTCCAAGCATCATTAATTATGATTTTATGTTTACTTGCACTCTTTAACTTCATTGTCGTAGCATTGCTTTCACATCGTGGTCAACTAAATATAGCACATAAATCACTAACGTGATGAAGCACGCCCAAAATGTTTGCCAGTATAACAAACTAATGAAAGGCATGTGTAATAAAAACCTAATTTAAGCTCTCTGTTACACTAGAGAGCAAAGCCTGCGCATCCTGCTGCACCAGAAAGACCCCCATGTGGAGGGATGCTGAGGATGGGACTCCTCTCTGTAATGCTTGTGGCATAAGGTAGATAATGTAGACATTTAAATACTTAAGGACTGTTTCAATGCTGCTTTATCTTTTTTTTTTTTTTTCAGTGCTTCTAATTTTAAAGGCAAACATAATTTGGATGTATCTGTCGGGTTAATATACCTTTGCTGTAATAGTTGGTTATCTATCAAGTTTTTCTTGTCCTGCTTTTCAAGGTATAAGAAGTACAGAGTCCGCTGTGTCAAGTGCTGGCATATCCCTCGGAAAGAGGGCAACTCCAGCTCGCTTTGCATCAGGTGCGGAAACTTTGTGAAGCTCAGCTCAGCTCAGCGGAAACATCCCTCTTAAAGAGCAAACGTGTGTTTTTATATTTGTTCTTGGGTGGGGGAAAAAAAAAAAAAAAAAACGAAGTCAAATCAGTTTTTGCTGCTTCTTTATTTACTTCTTTACTGGACAGAAATGCAAAAGCAAAGTTCTAGAACTTGTTAAAATCTTTGTCAAAGCTTAAAAATGTGAAATATTTATGTCTAAGTAATCTCTTTGAACCCGTTTCCTGCATCATCGTTTGCGTGCATCAAGCGTGACCGTGTTTAGACGGCGTTCGTATGCGTACATGAAAACATTTGCTTACGGAGAGAATAAAGCTTTTCGTGGATGAGCGGTACATCAGCTGGCCTCGGCGAACGGGACGCGTAAAGACGTCTGAAAGATTTAAACAAGTTGAAGGTTGATTGCAAGGCTGTTTATATTTCGTCATCTGAATCTAACTTTGTCTTCTTGTGTGTATTGATTATCAAAATCGCCCGGTGGCTCCCAGTATTTATCTTCGGTTTGGTAACATTTGCTGTTATTAACTTGGAAAAACAATCGACTCCCTCTGACTCTTGGCAGCGATGCTGTCCGGTATACCTAAGGGGTAAACATGCACGAGTTGGATTTAATTTTATTGTTGTATTTGTGGGTTCTGTACTGTTAGTTGATGTTTTGGGTACTTGTGTTTAAAATATTCTTGTTCTAAATATATTTCGCAGGCTAAAGGAGACTACTTTGTGTTGCTTCTGTGAGAAAAGCGGTTCTTATGTATGTATTTGCACAGGCTTTGGTCTGTAGTAAACGCAAAAAAGAAAACATCTAAAATGCCCCCCCACCCCGTCTGTTCTTTCATGTGTGTAAATAAAATCTGTACAGCTGACATAAACCCGCTGCTGTAATTGCAGGGATTATATAAGGTTTTTACAGAGGTGCACAGATTACACTGGAGGTAACAAATTCGCCATAATGAGGCTTCCCACAGTTTCCCTCCAGCCGTCCGAGTGGGTGGCCCCAAACAGATTGATACAGTGCAGCTATTATACCAAAACGGATTACACATTGGACAGTTTCCTCTCTCGCCGTGTGCCAAAACATTTAGAATCGGGACGAACTGCCGGAAACGATCTGGGCGTAAGCCAAGAATTTAAAAACAAACAGCAGCTTCATAAATTTCCATGCGACCGCTCGGATTTCCTATAAAAAAACGAAAGACTTAGGGTCTCACCTGTTGCCATCTTTAAAACAGAGCAGTAAACACAATTTCTTCAACACTGATGAAGAACAGGTGTTTTTTACTGTTATTTTTATAGGATACATTTTTATTTCAAAAAATGATAAGTGATCACATTTAAAGTTGTCTTCCTAAAGTATTTCCACACCTTTGAACGGGTTCACACAAACTTCCATGTATTTGGTCAGTGAACATGGAAGTAGCACATATTTATGGCATAGACATTTCTTTTGTAAGACTAAAATCTTGGTAGTGTTCTGTACATTTATATTCAGCCACCCTTTAACATCCATCCTCTGTACACCCTTGTCCCTATTGGGGACAAGGGTGTACTATCTCCAGCTTACAACGGGCGAGAGGCAGGGGTAGACCCTGGTCAGGTCGCCAGTCCATCGCAGGGCAACACAGAAACCTACAGGACGAACAACCACTCATACACACATTCACACCTAAGGACAATTTAGAGGGCCCAATCAGCCTAACAGTCATGTTTTTTGGAGGAAGCCGGAGTACCCACACAGAACCCACACATGCACAGGGAGAACATGCAAACTTATTAGGAAAAAATGAACGAATGAGGTAAGAGCAAGACCAATGAACATAGTAGACGGGTCACACAGAATGCTTTAGAGACGTTTAGAGCTTGGAAAATCGTAGATAGCACTGTTTAACATAACGTCTGACTAGTGTATGAGCATCCACCTAAACGGCAGAGAGCTGCAGCTCACGTGGGAGAAGCTGTTGATGGGAGTTTCCTGTTCTGAAGGTGTGAGTGCTCTTTCATCAGATGTGTCCAAAGTTCAACATTTTGCATTTAAAAGCAAAACAGACTCTCAAAGTTTCATCATTACGACAGGGAATGATTTTCCTTTGGCAAGGTTGTCTGAGTTGAGCCTGCAAAACACTGAACAACACTCGAGACAGGAGGGAAAGATTAATCTAAACCCAAGTGGGCATCAAGTCCGATTGATCTGAAGAAACTTTGCAAACAAGAACTCACAGGAAGAAATCTATTACTAGTTGAAGCTGCGTTTATAGTGGAATACTTGTCGTAAAATTTTATTTTGTTTTTTTTATTTTTTATTTTTTTACTACACACTTATGTTTAATATTTGGCATGCTAATAGATTTAAAGTTTGTTCCTGAATTTTACCTTGCAGGATTTGATTGAAAACACTGTTGGGGACTCTTGTCCTTGTTTCCTGCACTTTATAATTACTAAAAAGGTGGAAAGAAAATATTTTCAGGAATAAAATAATGCAAATAAGTTGGGAATGATAAGTAAACCAATTGTTCCAGGTAATATATTAAGGGCAAACACATTTGCGCTCCTGGTGTTTCTGGTTGTGTCTGCAGCTGTCTGCGTGGGGGGACAAATAAAGGAGGAGGATGTTTACAGTGGGAGGTTGCACTTAAATGCCGTCAGATGTTTCTATTTTTTTGTTAATGAAATGAGTGAGTGTGTGTGTGTGTGTGATGGGGTGGTCTTTAGTCTTAAACAGGCTCTGATCTCGCCTGGTGGGGCCGCAGAGCCTCTGTCGTACCAGAACCCTGGACCCCAGACCCAATGGATGAGCTGGACGTTGACGTGGAAGCTCCCACCGACTGTGATGATCCGGTGAACACGCGCTTCTCCGTCGCTTCCGCTCTCCCCACGCGGGACGGTGGGAGCAGGAGATCCGCCTCCAAACCTCCGTTCTCCTACATCGCCCTCATCACCATGGCGATCCTGCAGAGCCCGAAGAAGAGGCTGACGCTCAGCGAGATCTGCCGCTTCATCCTGCAGCGCTTCGCCTACTATCGCGAGAGGTTCCCCGCGTGGCAGAACTCCATCCGCCACAACCTGTCCTTGAACGACTGCTTCGTGAAGATGCCGCGGGAGCCCGGGAACCCCGGCAAGGGGAACTACTGGACGCTGGATCCCATGTCGGCCGACATGTTCACAAACGGGAGCTTCCTCCGCAGGAGGAGACGCTTCAAGCGGCAGCGCTCGTTCCTGGGAGCGCTGAAGGAGCGACGCGCTCCGGCCGCGGGCGCCCAGTTTGGCTCCGACTTGGGCCACCTGCAGGCGAGCCCAGGAGGTGGGCTACGACTCCAGGTTTGCCCCGGGATTCCGCCTACGGGCGGCATGAACCCGGCGCTCTCCTCGCTGCTCTCCGGGAACTCCCTGTTCCTGTTTGAATGCTGGACTCCCACGGGATTCGCAGCAGCAGCTCAAAACCTTCTTCTTCCTTGCGCCTCGTCGCACGGATCACCGTCCTACCCCACTTCTCAGATGCCAGTGGTCCCCCTAAAACTTTTAATCTGAGAGTTTGCATTGATTTGCACCGCAGACTTCCCGTGTTTCCGCTATAGGACATCAAATAGAGCATGTATATATAAAAAAATGTAGTGCTACATTTGTTAAATCTGTTTAATATAAACCTTTAGTGTGGAGCTTGACTGGGAAAACATTTTTAGATTAAAATACTGGAGTCTGGAGGGCAAGATAAATAAATAAACAAACAAAAATAACTCAGCAGTATAATCCAACGTATACATTTATGGACCAGAGAGGCTTTTTTTATTGTATTGGGGGGGGGACTGGAGAGAAAAACACGTATTTATTATAAATACATACCGCATTTAGAATAAAAGTAATATTAAGAAGCTTTGTTGTTTCCAGACACATTATTTTGGGTCGGTAAGTGATGTCAACGTTATAAACGACACCGTTTACTCAAGATTGATGTGACACAGCTCCCAGCTGTTTTCGCGTGGGAAAAATTACAATGCCACGTTTTGGTTAAAAAGCAGGATAGACCAAAAATGCATAAAAACGAGCATGTCATTCCTTAACAAAACTGTACAGATAAGGAGATGCAATCCATAAAAGAAACGTCCCTTTAAATACATTGTAAATATTTAAAAAAATGTTATATCTAATAGTTTTGGCACGAAAGGGTTCTGCACATTTTCATCATTTCGCAAATAATTTTCAAGAGAAGCATGGAAATAAATACTGTTCTGCAGAGGGCCATGCTTCCACTCATCTGCCTTAGTGACACATTTTTCATTTTTTTTTTAAACAAAACCAATCTGTATAGTTTTTATTATGCATTCCTTATGATAAATGTAAAATAACGCTTTGCTTTAGTGTTTTAACTTTTTTTTTCTTCTGGAGTTTTAGAATGTTAGGCCTTAGTGTTGAACGCAACAGGTGTGTTTTAAATCTGGCATTTTATGTTTTGTATTTTAGTGAGCCGGTAAAAATAACTTTTATCCTCAAGAAGCCTTTATATAGGTCGGACATTTTTCATACCTTTGCTTAATAGTTTTTTTTATTATCCAATTGAAAAAACAATGTTAAATGCGTTTTAATTTAAGATAAAATAAAAAGGTTCTATTTATATTTTATTTAAAAAAAATATACTAAAACATTGGTACAGTAATATAATTGTCTCCTTTTATTTTTACAACCCTTTTAAAAATTGCTGACTTTTTCTTTTTGTTGCATGTTTCAGATCTGATCTACTCTGTTGCTCCACAAAATTTGAGATTGAACTCCTCCTCATACCAACACCCTTATCTTTAACTGCTTGCACAGATTTCTTTTCAGATTCATGACACAAGCCCTTTCTGGACACTGTTAATATAGCAGAAGAAAAAAAAATCTAAATGAGGATTTTTGTCATAGACTCAAGTGAAATAGCATTTAAATTGGAAAAATTTATTTATGCTTTTTTCAGTTTTTTACATCTAAATACAATCCAGTGAAAGAGAAAGAGGCTCTGTAGACTGATTTAATGTACAGGATTAAATGTGCAATTCACAAATAAAACATTGGTTGCAATAATGTGCAATGCTCTTGTAACAATGAAAATGAAACAATCCCACAGCATTTTGCAACCACTTACTGGGAGTTTAATTCCTAAAAAAAACTGTTGGTCTTTAAACCCAAATCTTTTAGCCTTTCTCTCATTTGATGATAAAACCTCCAGAAGGTATTTAGCTTATCTTTAGGGACAAATTTTGGTCAAAGTTTAAGGTGTCTGTTTTGACACAGGGGTTTCACTGTATGTCGATAAGTAATGTAAAGTCCATGGAAGGCATTCAAGTCACCCAAAAACACCAAATCCTGAAAAAGAAATGCTAATTTTAGAGATGCTTTAAATACTTACCAATTATTACATGTTGGACTTTGTCAAAGTGCCTGGCATTTTCATGATTTAGCAGCGCAATTTATACAACAACTTAAAGGCAAACCTTGATGAAAGCATTTATCTCCAGTGCCAAAGTAGAAATTCTGTTTCTAATCTGATTTAATCTGCTTTTTGATGAGGAGGCTTTTCAATCTTACTCTCATGCCTCATTAACCTTAGTATCACCAAACCTGAAGAAGTTAATAATTCAATATTACAAACCAGCAGCAAAAGAAAGACAATTTATATTTCAGCTACAGTATGGAAATTGTAACAGGTGGCATTGAATATTTATACTGACAGCAGGAATAACTTTAGCCTCACAAAAATGGAGGCTGGATTATTGCTCTAAAGCAAAATAGTTGTTTCCCAATGTGAAGTATATCAAACTATTCTGGAGTGTTTTCATTGCAAAATGTGCTTCTGAAAAATATTAAATGTCATCATTCTTGTTTTAAAATACTGCTAGCTTAAAAATCTGCAGTTTTATGAGGTTTCAGACAAATACCAATTCACAAATAATAGTAATTATTTAAAAAAAAAACTATCATTTGTTTCCATTTAGATTTTGTGTTATGTTGCTTAACATTTACCTTGCTTCACAAAAACAGTCAAGTTTACTTTCCTATTGTCAAAGACTTTTGAGATTCACAAATCTAACCCTGCTACCTGTTCCCACAAGGTGACACATGCAAGATGGCCTATTCTAAATGCTGAAGGCCTACTGGGAGTGATTTATTATTAGTAATAGATCTGAGATACAAACTAGTCTAAACAATTTTTTTGCTGATTGAACTCAGACCAATTCAAACCCAGGAATTTGCATCAATGTTAAATAAATCAAAACTTTACCTTTTTATTTTTGTGATTAACAAAATTATCTTCATTTACTAAAAGTCAGAATATATTAGATAATTTGCGTATACTGTATTCCCAATTTTTAAAGGCTAAATTTGTATTATTGTCTTATCTAAAACATTGACTTTGTAGTGCAAGAGGCACTTTGTTAATAATATAATGCCATTGTTTCGTGTGAGTGTTTAACCTTAGTGAGATGTTGCTTGAAAATTTCCACATGATGTTCTTTCTCAAAGGTGCTGTCTGTTTTGTAAAGTGTACCTGTCCCTGTTGCTGCACCCCTTTTTCTAACATTGCTCATAATAACCAAACACTTCTGCTTCAGGTTGATCTGTCCAAAGGTCAGCTGGCAAAAAAATAACTACCTTTAATATATAATGTGGGATATGATATAAGGCCTAGAGGAAGACCCGGGACACGCTGGAGGAACAAATGTTTTCTCGGCTGGCCTGGGAACCCCTTGGGATTCCCCCGTATGAGCTGGCTCAAGTGGCTGGGGAGAGTCTGGGTCTCCCTGCTTAGGTTGCTGCCTCCGCGATCAAACCCCTGATAAGTGGAGGACATGTATGTATGTATGGATGGATAGAAATTATATTAATATCATTTTGTTTCATTAAAAAGAGTGAAAATATTTCAAGTGTTTATTTCTTGTAATTTTGAGGATCGTGACAAAAACAACAAAAAAAAAAATTACAGTATCTCATAAAACTGCAATATTCCTGAAGATGACTAAAAACAATATTATAAGGAATGTCGTGTTTTAAAAAAATACATTAATACCAGGAGATCCTTCTTGTCCACAACAGTGCTGCATGGTGGTGGCAGGATCATGCTAAAAAGCTAGTAAAGATAGAGGGGAAGTCATGGACCTTACCACATTGGCTGATGCCCATTCTACGTAGTAGCGCGTCTATCACGTGCGTTGCTGTCTCACAAACAGAAGCTAATTTACATGCATTAGTAAATACAAGCTAAAGTACATGCACTAGTTGGAAAGTTTTTTCTCATCCAAAATAAAAAAATACGGTTCTCCATTGCCAGTGGGGTGTTTGTTGTGGTGATGTCAGGTATCCACATCGTATTTATAGAAGTAAAATTTCCTAAAAAAGAAGCCGAATGCCTCGCGTGGATAAAATCGTGTGCACGACCGCATGGGCAGCTCAACCTTCGTCGGATCAATAAAAACAAAGGAGTGTGTGCTTATTACTTTGCTTTCTTTCTGTTAAGTGAATGGGGATGTTTAGAGTGATTGTTCATCCATTTGAAACTCCGCTTTCGAGCTTCAGTAGTGTTGTGTATTTTGAAGTCTGATGAATGGAACATGTTGATTTAATTGAGTGGAATACTTTTACCAACTGTTTCAGTATTGATGATAAATATGTATTTCATTAAAAAATATATATTACAATTTATTTATTAGCATTTTGTCGGCAGGATAGGCTGCCGTTTTAATTATCCGGAGGATCTGTCGTTTTCCTCATCTGCCGCTTTCCTCATCGACCGAAACCTTTTTGCTGTGACGTGCACAGTGTTGGAGGCTTCGCGTGGCTCAAACACCTTTATGTCATCCAAAAAAGATGACATGAACTTGTTAGTTCCTTTGTCTATTGTTGTACATGATATTTTATGAAAATCCGGCAGAAATGCTACACTAATCGACTCTGAAATGCTCAGCAGAGAATCAATCGAAGTAGAAAACGCCATGTTTACATAGAAACAAACGAGGTTTTGTTTGTGAGACTTGCGACTGTATGACCATACTTGAGCATACTTTTTGGATCGGTGTGGGCGGAGCTAGGTAAGGTCCATTGCTGCAACTAATGAGGAAATCACCAGTTCGAAAATGTATTATTTTCCAGCAGGACAAACCAAAGCATCTAGCATCTAAAGTTAAACAGCAATTGTTTCAAGACAAAAAGGAGATCTCAATCCAATAAAGAGGTTTTGACTAAACCTAAAAAGTTTAGCAAAGAATGAACCAATGTGCCCATGTGCAGATGTGGAAGCCTGGTTACATCTAGACAGACTCCATTTTGTGATTTCAGTGAAAGATGTGTCTCCTAATATACTAACTCGAAGAGGGTGAATGGTGTAACATATTGAAGCTACATCCTGATTCCCCTGGTCGCCTGTAGTTGGATTGAAGTAAGTTTTTGTTTCCAGTGGCTGTGTGAAGGATGAATAGCGATGAGGTGATGAATCAAATTGTGGCAAAAATAATGTAATATGACGACGTTAAAAATGAGAAATGGGGGAAGAGACGGATGCCGTAAAGCAGTCAGCACATTTGTAGTTGTTTTATGTGGAAGGGTTCCTGCCACACACCTGAAAGTTGCTTGCTGCTAAGGGATGCGGACCCCCTTGGGCCATGACTGAGGTGTCATTCAACCAGCTGTAAGTCGATGTATGATCGCAAAAATTATGAAAATATTTTATGTCGTTTGGAAAGTTACTTAGTGTTGCTTTAAAATGTAATTGTATTTATTCTGTTACAAATCAGTTCTTACAAGAACATTTATGTGTTTTATGTAATGTTTAGTGTAAATAATCCATGTTGTTGATTACTTTTAATGTGGACTGTGTGCCTGTTTGTTGCCCCGTACTAAACTGTTTAGGTTGTACGAGGCCTGTTATTCGATTAGATAAAGGCAACAGTTTGTTTCAATTGTATTTGTCAAAAACATTGCCCCATATATTTTATGCTTTGGCATAACAATGTCAGTAAGGCAGTTATAACACAACTTTAAGGTGTTCATTTTATATTATCATTTGACTTTGTTCATTTTACATAGAAGCTTTTAACATTAAGCTTTCTCATTCGTTGAAGATAAAGTACTGGATTTTTTATTTAATTAGGTAAAGCAGGTAAACATTTCACCTAAAGCCGTAGTGGTTTGCTGCAACGTACAGGAGTGACTTTCTTGTGGGTCAACCGTAATTACATTAAAGTTAAAAATTTTCAGTGCTATCTGCTCAGATTCATTCTCCTTACCACATTCAAATAGACACCCAAACCAACCCTCACCAAGATAAGCCAGGTCTGAGTAACCGCTGGGTCCTCGGTAAAGGATCCAGGGTTCACTCCACGAGTTTGGATCAGATTGGGGGGATTTGTTCAGGTACACACCTAAATCAATTCGTTTGCTTTTATGACTTGGGTGGGTGTATAGCAGCCATTGGGCTGCATCACCTTCGGCTGTGGCTTTCTTTTGAGCTGGGAACGAGATAACGCTACCCTGACAGCCAAAACCAGTTTCTGCAAGTGTTTTATTGCTATGTATTTCAAACACATGTCCCTCAGTGTCACTGAACGCTTCCACCCGATGGCCCCCCTCATTACGGGCATTGCAGTAGATGAAACTACTATTGGCATCACAAACCTCGGCCATTTGAGACTCGATTGATTTTCCTTCAAGCAAAGTGCCAAACTTCCAGTTTTCACCAGAATCATCACTATAAAAGGAGAGAGCATGTGGAACTGGCTTCACAGGCTTAACACCAACATACGCATACACTGGGATCATAAGTCTGCCATTCTCGGTTTGAATACCATGACCTGGCCCAACGGCAAAGGTCACCCAGTCCTTATGTAGATGTTCAGTCAGATCCGTTAGTCCGTTCCAGGTTTCTCCCAGATCCTCGCTCGTAATGTAGCAGAGGCGGGTTTTGTTGCAGTATTTCTCTATTTGCCACCATTCAGTGCAGTTTCCTTCCACGCAAATGAAGAACAAGAAGAGCCTTCCGTTTATCCTGTCGTACACAGGGCAGGGGTTCATTGTGCGGCAGCCATCTATGTGTGCCTCCTTCACTACTCTCTGCTCATTCCACTGCAAAAACATGTTATTCAGAGGTTGTAAGTGTAATAAACAGCAAGATCAGAAGTAGTGCGGTGAGAAAATATAGGAAATTACCTCCACTGTGACTCTGCTTGTTTCTCTCTGCAGTGCTCCCTTTTTCATAACTAGGTTTTCTGCCATATGATCGTCTTTTTCTGTTCTCTGCTCAGCAAAGGTCAGAAGAGTTTCTCCAACAAACAAAAGAGCAGGAATCCTGTAAACCTTGGGTTTACAGGAAGCTTGTGGAACATTTGAGCTTAATTTGTCCATTGCCGGCGTGTTAAAAATTCAGGAAGCAGCTCAGCGACTGTCTGAGTTTACTGGGTGAGCGTTTCGCAAGAGTGGGAGGAGCAGGCCGAGGAAGGGGGGTGGGCAAAAGCTACAATAACCCAACAAACAGGCTGTACGTTTAGAGCAATCACATCCTGACCATGCGTTGAACTTTTTAATTTATATAGGTTTGTGGAATAAACTCCAGGACTTTGTTGGGACATTGCTAAACCTGCCTGTTGCAAAGACATTTCTATTTTGTTTTTGTTTTGAAGCCCCAAAAAACTAAAATATTAATGCAGTCTGACACACAGAGATATGATTTGATTCACTTTGGGTCATTTGATCTGTTTTCATCGAACTGTGGTACAGCTCTCAGTGGAAATAAGGCATTAGTTTCACTCCAGGATCCCTTCGTAGTCTTCTTGCATTTGTAATTTTAGCTCTTTAAAAGAGGCAGTTTATATGGCTTGGCTCACTAAAATAGCTCACAAGCTGTGACAAATTTATTTATTATGCAGAATAATGTTAAAGTGGGTCTAAAATGGATTGTTAACTTTCAAAGAAAGTAGTACATGCCTAATAAATAATCTTGATTATTTATGAGACCAGGTATATTTAACACTGAATGTAGTGCTGTACATAAAACATGTATTTTGAACTGTGCTGGTTATGTGAACATTATGCATTTAACAGTTAGCGGGAAGACTGTTATTTTTAAACATACTTGAAAAAAAGTACGACGGTCAAAAGCAAAGCACTGCCTTTCTGCCTGCTAATGTGTCTTTATGCCTCTCTACCCTCTGTCCTTTTCTAATAAGTAAACTTAGTAATTTGTCTTTAGGGTTGGTTAATGTAGGCGTGTTTGCCTAAAAAGGTATCAGAGACATTTGTAACATGCAACCTCCTTCTCTAGTTGTGGTATTACTTAGTTTTTTTCTGAAAAGCTTTAATCAGAACATTTAATTATGTCCACACTTCATTTCATCAACCTCTTTTCTATGGTGACTAGATGTCTAACTGCTTTCCGCTTTCGTCTGACATGCTGTTACTTGTGTTTTTACTCTGCATAGCTCTCCGATAAGAAAGTCAGAGGATCTAACTATAATTCTTTTCAGAGGAGATTAAATTCCTTTTGTTCTGGAAAAATGCAACCAATAAGACAAGAAAAAAAGAAATATATCTATATATATATATATATATATATATATATATATTCTTCTACTTCTACTGTACATTGGCAGTTGCCTTGTTTTTTTCAAGCATCAGTTTCCTCTGTGCGGAAATACTTGCAGTGAGAAACTGCTGCCGAAAAAAGTAACCCGGTCATTTTCTATCAAAAGTCTTTTTGTTAAGTGTGATCATTGCAGAGTATGTGGAACTTTAAAATAAAAAAATTTGGTTTTTTATTATTTTCTTGGGTGGAAGGGGAAGATATTTTACTTTACAAAGCCTTGCGTGATCGTTGCCGTAAGCCTCAATAGGCATCTGCTCAGTTACTTTTTGCTCCCCATATAAATGTAGTTAACTGTTGGTGTTAAATAGCAGCCTATTCTAAAAAATAAACTACAATGGAAATCTCCCAGGAGTAGACAGATCTAAGAAAGAGTGTGATTGTTATTCTCTTGTGCGTCTGAACCAATCTATCCTTGGACCTCTTTGTTTTTAGTTTTAGTCAATCTAATAGCAGTTCAAACAAGACATCCTTCCTTATATTACATGTTGCATAGTTACAACAACAGTAAAAAGAATGGTCAAAAATATAAGTAAAAGTCGCAAATTTATATGGAGATCCCGATCATGATAGATTTGTCTATTACATGTAAGTTCTCTACACCGGTTGCATGCTGCTAATGAATAGAAAAATATCTTACACAGAATACGGCCCATAGATCTCCTCAGAATAAAATGAACACCTTAAAGTTGTGTTATAACTGCCTTACTGACATTGTTATGCCAAAGCATAAAATATATGGGGCAATGTTTTTGACAAATACAATTGAAACAAACTGTTGCCTTTATCTAATCGAATAACAGGCCTCGTACAACCTAAAAGGTTGGTTTTAGCAGCAAACAATACATGCCTCAGTACAGTGCATAAATGTGCATGATGTATGGACCATGCTACCATCTAGCCCATAAATATAAGTTATCCTTCTTTCCTCTCCTTCTCTCTTTCTCCTTCCTCCAAACCATTGGCCAGGATCCACCCCTGTTTCTAATTCTCATTAGGGTGACAGGTTTCAGAGAGGAAAAGCAGAGAAAGGAGAAGGCCTTCCCTGAAAGTCTTTACTGAACTCTGGGCTGATCATTTCACTAACAGATCCTTGCCTTTTGAAAATGTTTGAAGTACAATTTAAATTCACGACATTCAAATTGTGTTTTTAAAACAAATTGGGTAACTTGAATAAAACCAAGCAATTTGCAGAACTGATAAATTCATCATCTTGACCAAAAAAAGAGTTTAAATGAATTTACTTAAATTTACTTTTAAGAGATTAAAAATAAACAGATTAAAGCAAGAAGAATGAGTTAGAAAATCACTCCTCAGATCCAGGTTAATGTTTGTATTGATACTTATATCTCTTACACCATCAAGAACAGATAGTTCCTGAAGCTCAAGAGGACAATACGTGGTGCAATAACACATTAGTAACGGTAATAGCAATACATTATATAGTAAAATGTATCTTTATCATATTGTATGTACAATTCAGTTTGGTGTTTCAGCACTTTATATCGTAAATACACCGGATTGTGTTCATACTTATCACTTGAATACACACAAACTTACCAGCAGTGATAACTGCTGCTGTTACATTGCTGTTGTTATAAAGACATAATTGTAATAGTTCATTACAGAAGCAAATACAATATCATATTTATGAGATTTGGATGATAACATTTGATGCGGGTGTCAAAAAAGATAGCTTCTAAACATCCTAACTGTGAAACGATCTCAATGAAAGCCTGTTTTTATCTCCTTAATAATGTGTTTTGTTATGAAAACAGCTACAGCTACATAAACTAATTAAAACTATGAATTCAAGGCTAAATTAAACAAATCAGTGTGAAACTTTCCCTGATGAGCTGAATGAATGATCTGACTGTAGGAGTTTTGCAATGGACTGGATTCGCTGGTGCTGAAAGGCCACGCAGTGAGAGAACGCTGACTTGCTTGTTTTGTAGGTGGTGTTTGACAACCATCTTTTGTGGTTAGGACCACCCTGCTCGCCGCTTAGCTCTCGATAAAACATGCAGTCTTTCACCCTCACTTGCTCCTTTTTCAAACGAGCCCGATCTTTGTTTATTCATTTTGACAACATGCACCATGCTAGTTTTGGTTTTTGATGACTTTTCTGACAAGTCATGTCATTATGATCACTAAACATTACTGTGAACAACTGGACAACAATAACCTCCAGTTCCAACATTAGTGAAGCAAATGTAATAAAGAAAATAAACTAGTATCTGAATTAAAGACAATACTGCTCTAAAGAGCAGCTGTGTTATAACCCGACACTTGTTATATGATATGCTGAGCACCTAATTAAACCGTAAATAAAATAAAAAAATTTGATATCTGTGAGAACTCATAACTTTATTTTAATTTTTAATTTCAACCTAAAAAGCAACCTGTTGAGTGCACAATTTACAGTTAATCTCTGATGGTTTGCATAATCCTATTTGGGTTATTTTATACATTAAAGCTTAAGGCTTCTAAATCAATCAGTCTAAACGGAAAAAGGAGATCTATGGGCCAATTAATGCCCAACGAAAGCCTGAGGAAAAAGTAAAAGTGAAGAAGGAATTAAAAGTATGAGAAACACTTAATCAACTTCCTACACCCATAGGTCACTCCAAAAAAACAAAACAATACAAGTCATGCCTTTAGCCTTTCACTTATGATTTGTAATTACGTTAAACACAGAAAAGAGCTAAGGATAACATAAACTTAACGAAACATATGGTGAATATAAAACCACTTCAGTTGATTGGGTAAAACCAATTGGTTGGTTACAACCAATAAGAAAATAATAATAATAAGATAATGTTATAAATGTATTGCTATTTTTTCAGCATGGAAAAGCAAGTTTTTAAATAATGTTTAAGGGATAAAAAATAAAGCAGTTTTAAGGTATTCTGGAATCACCATTTGCTGTCAGGAAGCAATTCTTTGATGCAACATTTTAATCTAGCTATTGTCTTTATTTATTATTTTTATTTTTTACTTGTTTTTATTTGTTTTATGTCCTTTGAAAGCCTGTTGTGCTTAAAAATAATGAAATTAAAGAAGTAGAAGACACAATGTGTGTGAAGCCTTAAAATATGATCTTCAGCAAAGGGTACATATTGTATAATTTATTTACTGGTTTTTAAAGAAATGTGATAAGCGATGTACTGGTAAGGGTTTGTTTTAGGGTAAGGATCATGGTTAAGCTATAAGTCATCGCAAAATCCTACTTAAAACATCAAAAATATATTATGTATATTATATTATGTATAAAATTCTGTCCAAAACTTCTTAAAAGGCATTTAATAAATTTTTTCATGAAGGGAAAAATGCCTCAATGCAGCTGTGCTGAACTGTAATCCACCAGACGTCACGCCACAAAGGATAGCTGAGTGGGGACCACATGATGCTGGGATTAGTTTCCAATAATGTGAAACAAGACAGTTGCATGCACGAATGTTGAAAGGATCCGGCTCTCCATGAGGGTCTCAGTTTACACAAGACAAAAGCTGGAAAATAACATCTAAACAAGAGGAGTGTAGTGGGGGTCTCTTAAGATGACAGTATGTAGGCAGTGTTCAGAAAACAAACATCACATACATCATATCACCTCCTGGATGCACATGTTAGACAAACATCCCTTATATGATGATAGATATTTCAGACAGATGTACTCGTGCTGGAACAAAACCCCTCCCAGGGCCACACACACGTACGTTTCACAGCACCCAGAAATCTGAGCAATTACACCAGACAGCCTTGAATTTTAGAGCAATCCAGGCTGTGTCTTATAGCATTTTAGTGCCCCTTAACATGAATAAGAAAGATAAGTTTTACAGCTTGACTCTGAAAGAACAACAGTTATTACAGCGTCAGGGGGGATAAAACAGAGCGGCCAATATGCGGGGAATCAGTCAAAAAAGTTCCTCTGGTTCCAGCTAACATGGGACTCCAGCTGAGCGTTGGTGGGACTGAATCCTCAGTTATTTGTGTTTGCCTTTCCAAACGTTGCTGGTTTTACTTAATACCTTGTTATGTGAGCAGGGTCTTAGGTCAGGAGATCCAGTGGGTAGAGGGAAACAAGTGAAGGCCCAGCATGCACAGGAAAAAGCTTTAATACAAAGATAGCTCATACAAAGATAAACTCTCCTGCTTTATCTAGTGGTCTAAGGTAAAAAAAAAAAAGCTCATACTCTTTTTTTTCCTGTTATTTAAGAGGGTAATTCTAACATCATGCAGTGTAACTAGCCACATATTTTTCCTGTTAAACTTTATTCATTTTGCCTCTACTTTCATCGTGAATTTATTAGACTTCAGAAAGAGTTTAGCCATTGTTAGCTGTGTAAACAGCTGTAAACCACACACAGACACCATTAGACACACTGCAGAGAAAAGAAATAGGCAAGGCAGACGGAAAGAACACAAAGCTCGCCTAAAAGTACAAAAGGCCTGCAAAAGAATTTATTCCGCTTTGAACTTTTACACATTTTGTCATGCTACATCAAACTTTATTTTATTTGCATTTTTTTATGATAGAAAACCCCACATATTGCTTCATAATAGAGTATGTGTGTTTAAGATATCTTAAAATTTTAAATATGAAAAAAGCTATTCTACACTTGAATTAAATTATTGAATTTATAAATTACATTTACAGCAGGGTTGGGTGATAAAACAACATTAATGCTTTAAACATGTTTTCTGAAGTTGCAGTATGGACACCAAACCAAGAAACTGCCATTGACTGAAAATGACAAACTAGGAAAAGAGAGTATTAGTCATAGAAGTAGTGGCCTATGCAGCTCTGAAGGAACTCGCAAGATCCATTTAGTTGGGATAATTTAGCAGCCAGACAACTACTGTTACACTCCACTTATGAGAAATTTAAGGAGTGAAAAAAATATATATAACAAACAAAAAAACGTGACAGAAAGCTAGAAGAAGCTTTATATGAAGCTTTCCACAAGGGCCAAAAGCAAAATGTAGAAGAAAGATTTCTGATTGGACGAGACCAAAACCTTTAAACCTTTAAAACTACATTCAACATTTTATGTTTGGCAGAAAAGTAACAATATTAATCACTCACCGAGCAGGATCCTGTTGTTGAAATGGAATGGGTAGAGCTAAATGCATTGCAATCCCGGATATAACCCTGTTACATGCAACATAAAATACTGGAACTGAGACTGTAGTTCTCTACATCTTCTTATAAGACAATGGGAATCCACACCAATTTGATTTTGCAAAAAGAACACCAATAAAAACTAAAAACAAAACCTTGATGTTAAAGAAATATAGTGGAATCACCTACAGCTGTAACTGACGAGCGGAAAGTATTCACTTAGGGATGGGGGCAAAAAAATAAATAAATAAAAATCATGCCACACTTCAGATCAATTTAAGTTCTAGTATGATTTAATGATGAGTGTATGGATGATAAATTAAAACAAAAATTTTCATTTGTCATATGGTTAAACTTTAACACACACAGACACAAAATAACTCTCGTTGTACTATTTAATGTTATGCAGTATATTGCCCATAGGGTGTTAGACATTTTGGCTGAGAACATAGCACTGAGCAAAATGTGTTGCATTTTCTATATTCAATAATTTGGCTCACTTCATGTTTTTGTGGTGGTATCCTTGTGAATGGATTTTCTTTTATTTACTTATTATTGTAGTGTTTCTGATCCACCGAGCATTTGTTGTTCTGTAACCTACTTACTGAAACTTTTGTAACATTTTTATTTATTTTTAAATTACTGGCAAAATTATAAACATGTGAAAGACAGTTAAACTGGTAATAAAAAAACCATAAAAAGATTTACTTCATTAATGTAGGTTCTACATTTTTTAAATGGAAGAATATAAACATAAAATCTGTCTTATTTTGTTAAACGTCAAAATAAATGAAGATATTGTAATTCACTGACAGTCCTATAATGAGTTTTTGTTTCTGTGAATACAGCAGCTTTTGTTTTTACACAACAACAGTCCCCTAGAACAGACAGTTGCAGGATTCGGTGGTAATCAGTAGTTTATAGAGCAACACAGCAGCCTGCCGAGGTTCCTCCAGAAGAACATAGGAAAACAGAACTAGCGTTCCTTGGATATGGATGTTTGTGGACACACTGACAGACAAACAGGAAGCAACTTTCTCATAATAGTCGGAAGGATCAGCAACAATGGAAGCAGTTATTATTGAGAGACCAAGATTTATTCTCTTCTTTTCATTCTATAAACCAGTTCTGTATCGTAGGACAGCACATCTGGTGGGCAGATGTTTATCTCTACTCTGTCCCGTATTTTCTCTCCATCACTGCTTTGTGTTCCTCTGAGCAGGCCTGGTGTTAATCTTTCTCTCCTCCACCTGGCTAAGACCACCCATGCTCAGAGCAGCACAGGGCGGCCCACCAGCAGAGACTGGATGTATTTTAGGGTGTGTGCTGTACAAGTTTGGGTAAACAAAGGGAGACCTGTACTTCCATTCACACAAAAGCAACAAGGAAATGTAGGTAACTGGAAATACACATTAAGTTTTATTTGTACCTATCCCTCATATCTTGTTTCACCTCTTGTCAGTGAAACTCAAAACATATGCACACTGTGTGGTTTTATAGCCCCTCAAATACAGTGTAGCATATTAAAATGTTAATATAGAAGAGTTAAAAAAAACAAAAAACATTCAGATAAATTATAAAAAGATGATGAAACACGTAGATAAAAAAGAATCTAAAAATGCAAAAGAAATTAAGAAAAAAGAATGATGCTCTTGCATGTGTCTCCATCTAGTGCTATAATAAGGAAAGCACAGAAAGATGCAGTCAATGCAGCAGTTTTTGGTTTCAAAAAAAAGAAAAAAAGAAGTGGGCTTCGTTGGTATAACATTATAAACCACACGGGGGCTACAAAGTGAAAGACATTTTTCTACTGTATGACTGCAAATTATTAAACAGTTTAAATTAAAGGAGAGCAACCACCTAAAGCAGAAACTATGTGTAAGAATGATGTTTTAGGATGAACATTATTAGTATGTATAAGACTAATATGTAGTTAGAAAGTGACAGCACAGTTTATTTGTGTGATTTGACTGAAAGTATAAAATACAGCCAGGCTAGGCACAAGGGCAGAACTTTATATGTGCAGTGCCACAATGCTTTGCCCTGTTACCCTAAATGTAACAGGGACATCATTTTCCCCTCTTCTGCCTAAATCTGTCAAAGATGCCTGCAGATAGGTGAGATTTAAGTATTTTCTAACAACAACAGGAGAACTAAACAAGCTGGAGATGCTCGCAACAGCAAGATCAACAACACAAAGCTCCGTTTCGCCCCAGACACTTCTCAAACCCTTGAGCTAACATAGTAACATTGTTAAAGTCAGGTCTTGACTCCAGGAATTCAGGTTCTGCAGTGAGTTACTCAAAAAAAAATCCTTTAGATGAAAAATACTGTGAAGCGAAAATGTGAAATATAATTATCTACTAGTTTATCCTCATTTAACCCAAGTGACAAATGATGTATGTTGTTTTCACAATCACAGTTTTTATTAAGCTGTTTTTCTTGATGTGTTTATAGTAAGCACCGATTGTTTACATGGTAAGTACAAAATGCAGACCATAAAAATGGTACCATGGAGTAAACAGCACTATTCCCTCTTCAATAAATAACCAAGAACAAAGTAAAAACAACCCCAAACAGGAAGCAGTTTATTTTGAATTAGCAGTGAGGGGCATGTGGAAAAGTGATGCAGTGTTTCCTATTATTGCAGGATGGAGGTTGACAACAGGGCCAAGCCTCTCTGGCCACACGGTGAACACACCAATGGAATTTGGACGGCTGCAGTGCTGATGAAGAGAAATATGAGAAAGGAAGACACAATATGCTGTTGTTCCACATGTCAGGGTCC
>JAVLVB010001108.1:3970148-4004596 GCA_032876305.1 Orestias chungarensis
ACACACACACACACACACACACACACACACACACACACACACACACACACACACACACACACACACACACACACACACACACACACACACACACACACACACACACACACACACACACACACACACACACACACACACACACACACACACACACACACACACACACACACACACACACACACACACACACGCACGCACGTGCGCACACACACACACACACACACACACACACGCACAGGCAAGGTCTCACAAACACGGCGTGCTGGGTGATGATCACAAACCAGGCACTCTCTCTCATGTGCTGAAATGGGAGCGAGCTGCTGCGTGGAGATTCAAACACACTCAGAAAGGCTATTGTCAGTCCTCGTGTCATATGAAAATATTTGTGATCGTGTTGCCAAAAAGTGGAAGTGAATGTGAGGTTGTTGTAAATGCTATCGTTAAGTTCGGCACGTAGTGATTTCAGAGTCAAAGGTCAGCCTATGAGTCGTAGTTTCGTCCTGCTCCGGCTCATCTCTGAGACTCCATCTGTCTTAGTTGTTGCATGAGCTGTATTCAGGACGTACGTTTGCTATTAAAATACTGTCCTGATCTTTATTTTGACATAATCCAGAGCATTATCTAAATCAAGGTGTGATGCAACTCTTAACTGAGAGCAATAATGGGGGTTTTGGGGGCAGCTGCAAGCGATTGGCCAGAAAGACACATGGTTTCAATAGTGACTGGGTGCATGCCGGTGGAAAGATATCGCAGACAAGGAAGTCACCCTAATTTCTTAGGCAACTTTAACTGCTTGCATGTAAATGTGTGTGTGATACATGCAGCTTCCCTCCAAATTCCTGTTTGATCTCCTGACATGTAAAGTAACAAACTACCACATTGATATGCTCCACTCAAGAGAAAAGGTATATTATTTCAATATAGTTATTATTTCAAAACTAAAAGGCGCACCAACTAACTTTAATTACAGCTGTAACAAATTTATTTGTTGTTTATTCTAATACCAGATCCTCAATAAACTCAGAGCAGACTAAAGTATATATCAATTTAGGGGTTTAGCTAAAGATAAATAGTTAACCCTTCTTAAATATTCTAGAATATTTTAAAAAATTTCACAAAAAAACATATATGTTTGCATAAATAAACATTCAAAATGTTCTATTATCTCAGGATCTGTCAAAGTGTTTGAATAATTGCGGCAACGCAATCTATTGAGGTGCAATTCATGATAACAAGGTGTTCTGCTTCTTTTTCTGGCGCATGTTGCTGAAAAACTTGCAATATCTATGTAATCAAGGAAACTACTGACTGAGGCCATTATGCTCACCTTCCAGCTGAATGAGTCAATTCCAAGAAAAGAGACAATAAGAAAGCCCTTTCTCCCTCCTCCCTCTTCATATATCAAAAGCTTTTCTTTACTTCTTTGTTTCACCTGGTGCTCTAGCTTCTAACGCTCTAATTGATGTAAAGTACGAGAGGAGATTCTGTGCTTTCACACCTGTGGCTGTGAGAGACATGTCCTGTTTTAAAAAAAAGATTTCATCAAACTCACAAATCCAGTCTGTTGCCCTTCTCCTGGATTTGGCCTCAAACCCCACACCTCCCCCCATCTCTCTGTAATCCCCCAACCCATTATTATTATTTTTTTGCCAAACCAGGAAGTGTGCACAGGAAACAGCTGTCCTTTACATCCGCCGTTTAGCCCCTGGCCAGGTGCATCCTGGGAACGAAGCAATGTGTGTGCTTGGACATGCTGTTGAAACTGTATGAGGTGCCGTTACTGTAATGAGGGTTACCATGAACTTTATACTGGCAGAGGATTGAAAAAAAAAAAAAAAAAACTTCCATGATGGCCGTGTTTCTGGATGGAAAAGTCTTCAGAGAAATCTTGACACTATCAGAGGACGTCACTGATTTTATTAAAGTCATTTGTGTTTCATCTACCCAAGTTCTGAACGATTCAGCTTAGTTATGAACAGTAATTAATTTAGAAAATGAAAAAGGACCCCCAGTGAACCTGTAGCATACTTTAGTTTTATGGTCTGTTCTATGTGAATAAAATTTATTTGACTTCTTTTGGGCTTACAGCCAATCAGCGGCAACAAAGATGAATGGCAGTCCTGAATTGGTTGATTTGCAAACACCAGCTAATAGCATGTTTAGCAGCATTTCCATTTAGGTTGTTTTTTTTCCTAATATTTAGATATGATTAAATAAAAATCAGAACATAGTGAATGTTTCACGATTAATACAGAATGGCATTCAATGGAAAAATCTGCGAGTGAGTGAATTCTCAAATACTGAACCCCAATTAGACCAAATCCACTGTGCTTGTTTTTCAGATTTGCATAATTTATCAGAAACCAGTGTTTTATCAATTAGATGCATATTTTTTTTATTTGCCACAAACAAGATGGTTTCTTGTTGCTTGACGACGAGAAGTAGTAAATTACCGGACATTTGCAGCAACTGGACTAGTTTGAAAAAACCCATCCCTGCAGTATAATGCTGCAGCCCAAGTGTATTCCATATTGCATGTTCTCTTATCTGGTATGCGATTACAACAATTTGGCAGCACCCCTCGTGGTAACATAAATATTTTTAACAAAATGTAAAAGGCTATCAATTTTTATTTATTTTTTACACATAAGGAAAAATAATTTCATTAGTGTAGCTATAATCTTAATTTTTACTAATAAAATAATGTCTATGGCATTTAAATATTGTTACTGATAACATTGGTGACAGTCAACTTTTTTGTGTGTTAACCCGAAATCAATAAAAGTTTTATAAGACCAAAGATATCAAGAAAAATCACATATAAATTTTAGTTTATTTCACAGAAGTCAAAATAATAAAAAAAAGAAAAATCAAAAAGAAAACTTTTTGAGTAACTAGCCAGGCTCTCTTATCTATTATTCATTCTGGTTTAGGGATATGCTGGATTACACTTTTGCACAGCTTTGGTCTGTATTATAGCTGGTAGTCTACAATCAGGCATAATAATCACAGCTAACATCTGTCACAGACCAGGAGGGAAGCGAGCGTCTGTCCCGGCCAATGCTAGCAACATTGTTTGTCACTTTCTCCATGAAATTGACTTTGAATATTGCCTCAAACAATTAAGCTCCAGCGATCCCTATCGTCAGGCACACAATAGTGTTTACGTGACATGGAGGAAACGTGGCCATGGAGCCCACTTTTGGGAGTGTGTATGTATTTTTCTCTCTGGCATGTCCATGTTGTCATTTCATAATAATTTACTTTGTCTGAGTCCAAGTGCACAATCAGATGTCTAAAGTTAGCAGTGACTGTAAATCATAATTGTGCCATTTAAAGAATTAAATCATTGTTTTCTTTAGGTTCAGTTACATTTACAGTAAACTGAAATTTGCTTGGGGTATTAATAATTTTTGAGAAATACGCATGTTTGTATACAGCATGCTGTAAAAAGAGAGCTTTTTTTTTTTAGCAGTGAACTCCTTTTAGAATGCCTCAACAATTGTCCTCTGGAAAAATGTCAAATAAGGTTCTTCACTGTGCAAGAATTTGTGTACTGAAAATTATTGTCTTGTATGTAGATTTGGTGTAAATCACATTTTTTGCTTGCTGTAAGAACAATGCTTTATATATATGTTTGGCATTTAGAACTGGTTTACTAAAATAAAAGACATTTTAAATAATATTCAAATTTATGAAATTGCATCTGTATTTCAGTAATTCCCAGCCAATGTCATCCCAGACACATCCAAAGCTAAACTAGAAGAAATCTACTGTTTTCAATATAAGTCCGTTTTAGTTCTGCTTCAGTTGTTCTGAAGAAAAGAACACGTTTGCTTGTATTTTATTATCTGAGAATGACACATAATAAATCACAACTGCCCTTTCTATAATGTTTGAAGCCTAAAAAACTAAAAAATTGTATGTATGAAAACAATTAGAGACTCTCTTGGTGTGAAATGCACAATGGATATTTAGCTACTTATTGGCTAGACTTGAGGGAAGAAAGTTAGAGTTTTTTTGAAAGGTCGTGATGTGCACTAACAGGTAGTGAGTTTTATATTAGTAATTAAATTGTTTTTTCGTCCCATCAACAACTGGAATCATGATTTCAAGGAAAAAGACGACAGCAACAATTGTAAGGAGGTTACTACAGAACCAGCTGGGTTGCCAACCAGGCTACTGAACCAAAAAATTTGATTTTGTTTTAATCATCAAGTATCAGAGGTACAGAAAGGCTTCTTTTAAAAAACATATTTTATGTATCTTTGATTAGTTAAAAAGCCAAATGTTGTCTGTAATTATTAACTGCAGTGCTGATGGAGTCAAATGGTTTCTATATAAAAAAAATCACATTATTATAGAGTTTAAGTGCATTGACAGGCACTGTGCTTTACCTATTAAGGGAAAGACCGATTGCATGTGGAGTACTAAGAATTTCACCTGCTTCCACTCACTGCTGCTATTGTTTAACACAACAACTGCATGACTGAACACATTTAATCTAAAACAAAAAAATAAAAAGAACAACAGAGGACCAGTACAGCATGTACACTGGAACATGTTCATCGAAGTAAAAAGAACATAGAGTTCCAGTTAAATCCACGTAAATGCTGTCAGAATAGCAGTTGTTTCAATCACAAATGTTTTGCATAAGCAGGTATTCAGGATATCAGTAACTACAGGCAGGCTGGGCTCTCCATATGGAACTTTTCAATTCCAGGGTGAACTACCAGTCTGACAGGTCTCCAAGATGCTTCTCCTGACTGCATCCTCCCCACTGGACAGATTCCCATTGAACTTTCGAATTTCCCAATGCAGATAGGAACCCTGTCTTATTTCCTACCCAAACATTGCGTTGTAATTGTATTTAATTGTTTATGTCTTCATAAAATCAAGTGTAAAATGACTTGCGCTGCACAACTAACATATCGTTTTAGTTCTATGTTAATGTTCTACATGGTGTTCTTCATAAATGCTTATACACACACACACACACACACACACACACACACACACACACACACACACACACACACACACACACACACACACACACGTTAAGGTGGTCAGAAGGAGGGTGTAGCAGCATTGCATTGAGATTACAACAATCCTCTCTTGATTTCTTCCTCACTCAAGGGAAAAGCGGAAGCCGTCTGTTATCGTTTGTTTCTATTATTATTGTTCGTTTGCAGTTTGAGCGTTCAAGCTGTGCTATAATGAGCAACTCAACAGTTTGTTCAAGAGAAACCTGTGATTGCCTGTACAGTGGAGAGCCAAATTGTACTCTGAGTAGTAGTTGTTAGTGGATATTAAAGTTGTGTTATAACTTTAACAAAGGAATTGCTACTTTTCGCAATAATTAAAGGTTAAAGTTTATTTGGACCTGTTTTGCCACTTAAATGATTTTAGGCTAACAATTAGGCTGGTTATTATTAGCACAAAATTTCCCTTAACCTGTAATACTCATGTTTTTTTCTTAAAACCTTTGCAAATCTTAATTTATCCATAAAGTTCATAAAATAATATGAAATCAAAACTATTGGATTAAAATATTAGGAAAAAGCTTGGTTGTTTTATTCTGTCTGATTTATAACCCCCACTCAAAGTTTTTGTTCTTTAACACATTTTGTGGGGTATATTTTTAGTTGTAGCACTTCAATACTTCACAGGAGTAGTGCACGGAAAATTTAATCCCAACAGATTGCTTTCTGTCTCTCGGGGAGCTTTTTATATGTTACAGGCAAATTCGTGTTGCATCTGCAGGCACATCAGTGCCACTAAAACGTTTTTCTTTTGAAATGGACTGATCAACCAGAACCACAGCTGGTGGACGCATAAACGTGTGACAGCCAGTAATGACACTCAACACTGAATCAGACTCAACCACTATTGTTTATAATGATGATGATGATGACAAAGATGTCAAAAATGACAAAAGAGTAAAAAAACCCAGAAAACAATGATGTTGATGGGGGTTCTGATGGATTTATTACTCTTTATACTATGTTCATTCCCATGACCTTCAAGGTCAGGTAACTGTAAAGGTACTATAATGTCCGTGCTCAATGTGTCTGGGAAGGAAATGACTGGGGTAACGTGAAAGAACCGCTGACCCTGAGGGCGGCGGCGAGCGAGAGATTGGGAAGGGAAGACCTGGAACAGGTCATCACTGAGGAGATTGACTGGGTGACAGATCTGAGGAAGGAAGTTCAGCGCTGTCTGAGTGGAAAGTTACCACGAGGATGATTCAAGATTTTTCAATTTTCTTTAGTGACAAAGTAATGTAGTCTGATGTCACAAAAACAACCGGTGACCAAAAAAACCAACCAGTGGGTCCAAAACTGATGTTGAAGGTTTAACACAGTTGTAAATATGGAATTTGATGTTTAATAGGAACTTATTTACACAATTTACGTTAATACAACATGTAGAAGAAAAAATACCATTATTGGTAGCACATACTTTTTAGGTTAATGCTGTATTAAATAATTATTTATTTAATTATTTACATCTACCCCCCCCCCCCATTTTGTCACATAATATTTACAGCCTTCGCTGTATTTTATTGGTCAGTGAAAAAAGTAGTACACTGCACTATTTGGTGGGAAGCAAGGCATGCAAGCTTTGATAAGATCCATCAATACTTGCCACTCTCTGTACTTGCGTTCTATGGAAAACTGGTTTGGGGATGAGGAGGTGTATTCATAATTTAGCCCCTGTAATCGGATATCCTTTCAAAAATGCAGAGATGCTACATATCTTCAGTAGTCCCTATATAATATTTATTAGGCCCAAGAGGTTGGTTAGGAAACATTAGTGAACCAACAACATCACGAAGACCAAGATTTAGAGCAGAATGGTCAATGAGAACTTTGAAGGAAGTTGAACTTCTAAAACAATATCCCAGACAAGGTGGATCATCGTAACTGGCAAGAGGAGCATTATACCAAAGAAGCAGCCAAAGAAATCAATTACAACTCAGAAAGAGCTGCACAGCTCAGGTCGGGGATATGTAAATATTGCTACTAGTACTTCAAATATCTGGCCTTCATGGTGAAGGGTACACAGTAGGCATGTGGAAGAAGGTTATCTGAGAAGATTAAACCATAAAAGTAACTTTTAGGCCTACATGCAAAGTTTGAAAGAATTTTTTAAAGGTCCATCGTTCTGAACAAGTCACGGTTAACTATGCTGAGGGTATGGTTTTCTTCATGAGGATATAAAGTCTGGACACAATTGAAAATGATGTATAATGCAAAAAATGGGGGATTGCTGCTATCATTGGACGACAAAGAGCGATAAGGATTAAGATCAATGTCAAAGTCTAGTCCTGAAATTCCACTGTGAAACTTTTCAAAAACTGAAAACTGCTCCGTAGACGTATGCTCCAACAAAGTGAGAGCTATTTTGTGAAGGAGAATGTCAAAACGCCTAAAAGTCTTTGGAAATACAAACCTGTTAGATACATTCACCCCAAAGACTTGGAGCTTTAATTGCAGTGATGGTCTGGAATGGTCTATGAAGTAGTGACACAAGGGCACTGAATATAAATTTGGGCAACATTATTCAGGTATTTTTCTAAATAAATAGATTTCAATGCAATATCTCCTTTTAATATAACTTATTGCGCATTTGCAATGAACTGGTCAGATCCTTTATTCACATAATGAAGGAATAACATTTTCACAAGAATGTGCTGTATTTTCCTAGAAAGCACTCCCTTTAAAATAAAGATTCTATAGGTGATAATATAAATATGTGACATCTATGGATTTGTCCACATGTCCATATTTACTTTTTTTTATATATTTCACCAAGTTTAAATGTTTTGAATGGCACAATCCTTACTTATTCCAATAAAATGTCCATGCAGTGTCCCATACATGCCCGAATCCAACTCCCTCCAAAGTATGGGACAGTCCGGTCCACTGTCATGTTTGAGTGCATGCATGGGTTTGGCATAAGCGTGTTTGTGTGTGTGTGTGTGTGTGTGTGTGTGCTCTGGTGGTGGGGGGTAGTGGAGGGCTGGTGGTGGTTCCTTATCTTCAAACCACAGGCAGCTTCTGAGGCCCTTATCAGCAGCCACCACATTGTACTCGCACATCCTCTTGTCCAGCAGGGAGCGGAAAACTCTCCATGCAACATGGTTCCCTTTCTCTCCCCCCTCGCTTCACTCTCCCACCTCTTCTTTGCCAGAACCAGAACTCTGGCAACAAACTGGATCATTGTGTCTTTTTGGCGAAGAAGTGGGATAGGGATAGACAGAAAGGCAAATGACGGATAGGTGAGGGTGACACAGGGACAGAAAAGAGAGGCAGGAAAGTCCAGAGCTGTCAATCTTCATGCGTTGAATTCATCTTTGCAAAACAAAAAAACAAAAGGAGTATTTATGCTTCGACTGAGACATCAGGTTGACTCTGCTTCTCTTCAGCGTTTATTTTATAACATTTTTCCCTTATTTATATATTATGTATGTTACTAACAATTCACATTCGTCTGAAGGCAATCTTCAGTAATGTCAGACACTTTGGCTCCAGTTCTGAACTCAGATACTGACAGGCAGAAGCTGACAGGCTTGCATGGAGTGCGGTTGAGCAGAGGGAGGAGGGACATGGCGTTTAAGTGCTACGCGCATTCAACATGCTTCTTCTCACATCATTTAGACTCTGACGAATTTTCCCTGACAGGAAGACGAGGAGTCACACATCATGTTTCAGTGAGTAATTACATTACTTTGTTTTATTTTTATTTTTATTCTGTGGTCACAATTTGATTAGTTTGCAGATTGTTGATTAAATAAAATAAATAAGGTCATGCTTAAAGCACCATATGGTACAGGTGGTACTTTGGAAAAGACTTGAAGTATAATTGCAAGGAAATATTTTGCTTTAGAAGAGAGATATTCTCTTGCAAAAAGATCCTAATTTTATTTAAAAAGACAAGTACTTTTCATGAAAACCAAGAAATGTTCATTTCATTTCATTTTCCGTTTCCTTAAAATTCTATCAAACATACTGAGCTGACTTGTTATAGATAGGAAAAAAAACATTCAAAAACAAATAAATATACAAAACAAGATAAAAAAAAGTAATTAATTTTACCATCGGTCTGGTCCGTTAAGGTATCGTAGAAAACAAGCTAAATGATGGGAGTAGTCCAGTCAGAATATTATCAGACCTCTGATATTTGTGGCATGGTATTTAAATTTAACAGTATTCATTTGAATCAACTTACACAAGCTGTACCTTGACATCTTAGAGGAAGACGGAACTGTTCAAAATAAAGTCATGATGACCAGAAAGAAAACAAAACAGGAACAATTGCTGTTGCAAAACCTAAACATTTGAAGTGCTTTGTACTGCAGAGATGTGGGGGGTGACTGCTTCTCCCTGTAGAAGAAAAACAACTTTCTCAGTGTTGAGCAAATAATTCTGTATAATCAGTGCTGCATGCATGAAATGAAAAACATAGTTAGATTTAAATGACTGCTGTAGTGACAACTGTATGTTAGAACTGATATTTTCAGCATGAATGGTGTGTCCTAACTATTTTTTATTCTCTTTTTGTTCGCCAGATTCTTTGATATCGGTACAATCTTCAAGGATAAGGAACGTTCCGAATCCTTCCAGGCATTTTGAGTCATATCCTCAGACTACACACACCCTGAGACACACACGCCACAGACCGCTGAACAGAAGTACAAAAAGGCTGTCACAGAGGACTTGTTCAGAACATAAACTTTCTCACTCAGGATGTATTTTAAGAAAATTGCAGAGATGAGTATTACATTTAAGTCAATACACAAGGTGAACCTGTGCTGTACGCCGTAGCCGGATCAATTCGCAAAGACGTGAGTCCAGGAACCGTGAGGACAGCAATACCATTGTTACCTCACAGTGACAAGAAAGCAACAAAAATCTTGACTGGTTCTGACTGAAACCTGTGAGGTGTATCATCTGAAGCTAATCAACTGGGAAACAACAGAGCTTTCTGTCAGCACTGGACTACAAATTACATGTGATGGGTTTTTGGTTGATTCAAAGAAATGCCACCTTTCAATTAATTAAGAACTCCTGAACAAAAAAAAAGAGGGGTTAGAGTTAGGTCTAGAACTCACCCCCACAGACTTTTATTCATGAACATGAAACCATTTGTTTATTTCAAACTTGGAGAAGAGGCAAACTTTCTGAAAGAAATACAAAGTTCATTGTGACCCTTTCATCCAAAGACTTCGGGAACATGATGGAGAAACTGAAACATTCTGTCCCACTTGCCTCCCCTCCTGATCTACCTCATCCCTCCTCCTCTTGCTCTCCATCATCCTCTACCTCTTCACAATCGTTTGCATCTTTGGAGCCCCCTAGTCCTACAATGTCCTTGGATCCCACGAGAAACCAACACCTCAAAAATAAAACTGCGCTCATAGAGCATATGGACTTCTCTAATCAAGCCACAATTCCATCTCCTATCATCCTGTCAACAGTGTTAACCAGCCCCCAAGTAGGTGCATGTGATCTATCTGAGTCTACCATGAGGGAAACAGAGCAAAATGATGAAATGGTCAAACTGGAGGAATCAAAAAGCATTGCCTATGATGCTGCAGCAGCAATGAAGAAGTCCCCAACTCTTTCATCTCCCCCTCCCCTCCTTCCAGCTCCTGCCAAAACTTCTCCGTGCTCTCTGCCACCTGCGACCTCCACTACGGCGGCGCCCTCATCAACCCCAGCATCTCCTCTTCCTCCACACATTCCAGTCATCAGCCTCGGTCACAACAAACCCCCTCTACCTATCCCCGGTACCCCTTTGACCGCCCTCCACCCGATTCCCAGCCTCATACATGGACCCCACAGGGACATCCGGCGCAGCCAGCAGAGCTGTTTAACCATTATTGGTCCTGGAGCTTCAGGATTATCTGGAAGTCCTGGAGGTCCCTGCAATGGTCCCACTGGGCCTCTCATGGCTCAGCAATATCTTCCAACTCACCCCTTCCTCACCAGGTAAGATTTGGCTTTTGTATTCCTCTATTGCATGCCATTCCTCAAATCTCTTCTGACACAGCACGTTGTACATCTCACTTAGTTTTCCATATTTAAAAAGTTCACAGTTGTTTTTTTTTCTTTACAGTTCAGCATCATCAACAGAGTTTATGTTAGATTTGGGTCTAAACATGATTATTGTAACATCTGAATATGCCATGATTTAAAATATCCTACTATAGCCCTGGTTGAATATTGAGGGTTTCCGTCTAACTGGAGGCAGAAACTAGTTCGGCTTTTTGCGTTATAACCCCAGCATGTAGCTCTCAACACGTGTTTCCCAAGCGGGGTTGGTGAGGCTGTCACTGTGTAGTGTTAGTTTTCCGCAACTAAAGTGTTTTGCATATTGACCAAAAAGTTCAGCTTTAGTCTCATCAGCCAGAACACCTTCTTCCACATGATTACTGCCTTGACCACTTGGTTTCCTTTCAACCATGTCTTTCTCCAGTGTCATTACAAAGAGCTCTGTGAAATGTTCGAGCCCGAATTATTTTTTCATAACGTATTCTAACCTAATTTAACCTAAATCGTCTCTAACACTTTGAAATGCACTTCAATTTTATCCCTGACTTGCCTGCTATGTTTCTTGTTCATAGTGTCATTATTGCTCTGTAACAGACCTCTGAGGACTTTATAGAACATATACTGACATTAAATGTAACACAAGTAGACTTTATTCTCTTGTTGTACTTCAAGCAGGAGAATCAGATTAAATGAGGATCAGTGTTAATCTACACAATATGTGATATTTTTATTGAGAAAGATAAAAACCCGCAATATTCTTTCACTTTGCTGTATGTTCTATTGTTTCCAGCCTTTCCACCTTTAAAATGGCTTTTAGATATTTAATCTTGAATTAAAAACGGTGTATGGCACGCTAAGACGATCAAAATTTTGCGTCTTTTTTTAGTCATAAAAGTAACTACAAGAAGCAAACCGAGAAAAGGAACACCTCTTCAAGCTTTTTTGAAGGCAACTCCTTGGTCTTTATCATGAAGAAGGCTTTGAATCAAGAGCTCTCCCCCTGTTACTTTAGTTTTTGTTCCACAAAGGATAATTTTCTAAAAGGAATAAATAAGTAAGTGGATAATTTGTTTCACTGTGAGCTAATCTGTGGCTTCCCCAGCTATTCTAATATGTAAGAAAAAACTTTAGCAATTTTTTCTCTCCATTTAAATTAATGAAGCCTTGAAAAAAAAAAAAAACGATAACCAGGGCTTAGAGGAGTGGGCTGAACCTCGGAATAAATTATATTGTATAAAATTCTTTATATTTATTATTGCTGTAATTCCTCCCTATAGTCTTTCTTTATATTGTAGCATCACAGGTACTGTTTTTTTTCTTCTGACCTCTACTGCGAATAATTTGTTTTCACCATTGTTTTAAATGATTAGTTCCTACCTGGGACCCTCAGGAGGAAGCTATGGTGTCAACAACATCCGGATTAAGAGGAGGCCCTCTTCTCATTTTGAGATGGAAATCAACGAATGTAAGTTTCAGATTAAGGTATATAAACGACTTCTGTTTGTATTTTCTCTGATTTTGTTGCAGAAATTATCCCCCACTTATCAAACGTGAAGCCCGGTTCCCAATTTACAAATTCACTTTAAATGAAACAAATTGAAATTGGTAATATCAAACCGCTTCTGGGTTCAAATATTCTTTCTGTTTACCCCCCGCTGACAATCTGAAATGAAAAAGAAAAGAACATTGTTAACTTTTGAAATCTGTTTTTGAATGTGACAAATTTAAACATTAAAAGAGAAATTAAATGTATTCATTTATTTATTGTACATGTTTTGGGCACTCTTTGTCTTGATGTCTGCACTGCATTAATCGTGTAATCTTGGACTGCACATAGATTCAGATGCATCTCCTCAAGTCACTCTTACCTTATCCTCAAAACAGGTGCAAAAAGGATCAAAGTAGTAGACTATTTTGTTGAGCCTGCCGAGGCTTTATTAACAAACTCTAACATTGTCAAGCATGAATCACGTGCTGTACATATTTCTATACTGAGCAAGGCATAATTTTGCAAAATTATCAGAAATTCATTGAATAAATGTATGTTTTAACAAAATAAATTAAAGGGCAAATAATTCCAATGTGTTTTACAAACAGGGTAAAAGTATTGATCAATCACTGTTAACTAGAATGACTGTACTACTTTAAAAATCGTATGTTGATAATATATTAAGGGGTTGCTTTGAACATACTTAATTCCTCCTCTTTCATTCTTTATGAAACAATTAAATGAGACGAGATTTCTCAATGCATCTCAAAAGCATGAGAAGATGAGCTTTATTTTAGTATTATAATCTCTTTGATTTTTTTTTTCAGTTTACCTACTAGGGTAATAATGTCTGAAAATTTGAAAAAAAACTGTGTTTTCATGTGGTTGAACAATGATAATATGTAGACTCATTTTTCAGACCACACGAAAATAATCATTTAGCAAGTGTTAAATGTTCTTTTCATTGAGTTAACACATCTTAAAAAAAATTATTTTATTGTTTTCATGTAATATTCTAACCTCTAAACTTGTTTTCATTAGCTTTTTTAAAAAATATGTTTTTCGCTAAGGAAATTGAGATTGTAAAATTAATTTTGTTTTCCATTATTTCCGATTTGTTTGATATAACTATGGCTACGGTGCTGATAGACTGAAACAAATATTTTATTCCTAAATTGTAAAAGTTATTAAACTGTGAAATAAACATTTGAAAAATGTAGACTATGAATGCTTATGAAACAAAAATTGTAAAAAAAAAAAAAAAGAAATGTTTGAAGAAATACTAAAACTTGACTTTAAACGTAGTCTAGAATTTTTTAGTTTTTTATAGAAATGGTTATCCAAATTTTCAAACCTCACTTGATCTTTAAAAAAAAGATGTTTTTTTTGCTCCAGGGCCAACGTGACTCCAAGCTTTTAGAAGGTGGTATTTCTTTCCCAGACATCAATGATTTTCCAGAATCCAACAACATTTATTCGAACTGGGATAAATATTTTGGAAGTCATTCTAATTTGGACAAACCGTTTTAAAAAGGAAAGCCATTGTTTGCTTAGTAGTGCTATTTATTTTAAAGAACTTTTTTTCTGTTTTGTTTTTGGTGGAAGTGACAAGCAGGACACAAAAACTGGTCTCCAAACATTGCAGAAAACAAAAGGTTTTTACATAGCATGTCAGACAATTTTGAAAAATGTAATATAAGATTGTTTTTAATTTCCATGGTTTGTATGTCTCTGTCAGGCCCCCCTCAGAAACTTGCCCGACGAGTGTTTACCAACAGCCGTGAGCGCTGGCGGCAGCAGAACGTGAATGGGGCTTTCTCTGAGCTCAGAAAACTCATTCCCACGCACCCACCTGACAAGAAGCTCAGCAAAAATGAAATCCTACGTTTGGCTGTGAAGTACATCAATTTCCTGGTCACACTGCTCGATGACCAGGCACATGATAAGAGCGGGGACTCGGCTGAAGACCAAGGAGAGGATGATGGCGGCGCTGCTGGATTGGATGGGAACAATCTGAGGACTCTGTTTCAGAGGGACACGCCGCCTATAACAGCCCGTCCTGCTGCTGTGGTATCATCCCACAGAGATTCAACGGAATCAGTCATCGCGTTGGGGAACTCTCCAGCAACATCGAGCTGCTACGAAGACACGGACAGTGAGGAGAGCTTTGGGGCTAAGACCTCTCTAGTATCACATGATATTCTAGAAAACGTTAAAGGCCAGATTAGGATGGTTGCTGCCACCAATGATGAGCGGTGACTTTGAAAGACAGCAAACAAAACAAGTAACCAAGATCTGTACAGGGAGTGGAAGAAAAACAAAAAGTAAAAGCAACCAAAAATGGCAGAATTATAGTTTTCTTTTATTGATCCTGTGTTTGAAAATTTGTGTCTAAGTAGTGTGAATAAAATTTGCATTTTGGTGATATTTCATACATTTACCAGCCTGTGTTTTTATAGCAATTTGAAAATATTATTTAAAACGTTGTGTGTGTAACCTTTGCTGTGGCGAGGCATGATATTTCACATAGCAATAAACAAATTAACAATCTATAATTCAATACAGTTTGCTGCAAAAGTATAGAAGTTTCCCTCTTTCATATCTGGTCTCATTACATCCGCTAAGAGCAATGTGTTTTATGGGGATATAAACACAAAATTGCGCAGAACTGAAAAGTTATATGGTTTCCAACATTTTTTTTTGTAATAAAAATCTGAAAAGTGTGGCAAGAAAAAAACTGCATTCAGAGCAGTTAACTCTGACACCCTTAAATAAAAAAGTGCAAGCATTTCTGTGCAGCTGTTCTGTTGAAACCTCAGATATTTCTTGAAGCATATCAGTGAATAAACAACATCATGACAACAAAGAAATACAGTAGACAGGTCTGGAAGAAAGAAAGTTATAACAAAGTTGTGAAGAATTAAAACCGCACATCATACAACATTAATACAACATTAATTATGACAAAACATGGGGGTGTTAGCATCATGCTGAGGTGATTTATTTCTTTAGCTGCAAATCCTACAAGACAACCTGCTGTGGAAATAGATTAGATTAAATCATACCGATTTTTTGGAATGGCTATGCATCATAAAAGTTTACATGTACAGCTGTGATTTTCAGTGCAGCAGAGAAGAAGCTTAACACATGCTTTACAATTAGCTGTGTTGCTCTTGTCCTCTTGTCCTCTGAGGAGAAGCAGGGTAAATGGTTGCACCCTGAAGTTGTGACACAGTTTTACCAGACAACAATAAAATGTGTTTTTACTTTGTTGTTCCTTTTTTGACATCCTCTTACTGGTCTTTCGAAGACGACTCACCGTCAGCACTATTTCTCAATACATCGAAAAGTTTTTGCTGTGCTCAGTTTATGGAACATTTGGCTTCCCTAAAGGGTTCTGTAAATTGAAATCTCGGTGGCCTTTGACTACAAGGACTGCTGGATATATATATACGAATAACGAATCACCAACCCAAATAATATATATATATATATATATATATGGGTTGGAGATTCATTATTTTTAATATGACTTTATTACTTTTTATATTGAACACCTGCTAAGCATCAATGTGTCCTCATGATCCGAAGCTTTCACATATATGAACAGCACCAACATTTTCAATTTCTGAACATAAAATTCCCAGCTCTGTGGTTGCTATTGGATGGCATTGTCATAGATTTATGAGAGCGGCAGTTTTGGCTCTGCGGTTATGGTTGAAGAAGGTCAGGATGGATGTGGGATGTGGTGAAAGATGAGGTTCAGCACGGTGAAGGAAAGCGAAAACATGCGGGGCGAGGTTCAGCTGTGGCTCTATCAAGTGGCCAGGAAACGGCTACAGGTAGTTCTGTCTCATTGATGGCCAATGGGCTTCCTGAAAGAAGGGGGGTGGTGGCAGTGTGTAAGTGTGTGTTTGATTAGAGGTTTTTGGGGGTGCGGATGGCAATGATCATTGAATGAGAGAAAAGAACCCCCCCCCTCCCCAAAAAAAAAACCCAAACAAAAAAAAAGAAGCATATACATAAAAAAAAACACCAGGATGCTCAGGGAACCCCTTTGCAGCCAGTTTCAGGATCACGCAACAGGAAGGGAAGCTTTCACAATACTGCTAAGTTCACATCTGCCTGCCGTTCTGTGCCAAGTTACTGCAGCTTCCACACAGTTTTTTTTTCAGATGCCACAGACAGGGCTGCAATCTTAGGCATGCTCATGTGATTTATACAAACAAAAGGTTTTTCAATATATAAAACAATGCAACTTTTAGGTAAGGTTTATGCCCCATAACATGCTGAACTCTGGACAATCTTGCAGTGTGAAGTTGTTTGTGTTGTGCACACTCAATTTCATAACAAAAATATTTAACAGTAAATTTAATAAGGTCATTCTTAATTTATTACATTCGAATTCCACGGGTTATTTTCTTAGCTTAGACTAAATGAAAGCTGAAATGGCATAAATCAAGGTTTTTCAAGCAAGCTTACATTTCTGTGATAGAATTGACCATCATTGTCACATGTTTCACACTTTTAATGATGTAGTAAACTGGTGAGATGAATCGTGTGTTTTTTTCTTTTGTGTAAAGATGTAGTGACCTTACAACACGTTCTGTTTATGCAGTGAAGAATACCGGAGCTATTCTGAAACAATTCATAAGTGCAATGTTAAGTGTCAAATCTTTAAAACATTATTATGGGTGTAATAATAAATTGTTTTTAGAGTTTTTGTTTAGCTTGACTTGATTAGGTCATTTACCACCGATGTTGCTGATTAAAATGCCATATGAATGCAAACATGCAGAGAAACATTGGTTACACAAGTCACAAAAATGTAGTCCCGGTTTACCTATAAAGATTTTTTCTGCACATCTCCTGGGATTGGTTTTTGATTGAAGCAAAGATCGCAGTGCTTGAGCAATTTATTTATTAGCCAATTATTCTTACTAGCTTTACACCACAGGTCCGCTCACATTCGTTTTTTCCTTATAAATAGCTGACAGCACTTTGAACTGCCTTGTTGCTTAAAAAAATAAACTAGACTTGGCTCAACTGATACCAAAGGTCAACAACAACAAGTGTTGGCACCATAGTTTAAGAAATGTAGAGTAAATCACCAACAATAGAACAGCATCATTTCGTAAATAACAGTAAGATTTTTATTTTGGACACAAAAAATGACATTTTTTTCAATTAATATCAAGGTCCAAATTACAGGCTTTGAAGAATTTGCAAGGAAAAACTTTTAAAGTTTAAGTTTAGCAATATTTAAACATGTAATCAACCTAATATTTTATCCACAAAAAAACTTTTATTACCAAAGCCTATTCTAAGCAATCAGATATTTCATTTATATATATATATATGTATATATATATATATATATATATATATATATATATATATATATATATATATATATATTTCCCGTATATTTTAGATGAATGGTCCATTCAAGTTCTTTAATCTGTTTTCATAAGTTTACTGCCTTCGATGCCGTTCTTTAATTTTTCGGTAGTTTTTGTCCCATCCAATGTGTTGTTGTTAAAGAATTTGCGCCGGACCCCCTCACTAATTGCGGACCCTGCAGCTGTTCCAACAGCCCCACCAATCAAGCCAGCCAAAATAACACCGAGCACCAGACCCAGGAGAGCACCAACCATGACCGTCTTTGGCACTTGTTTGGCAGCGTTTCCAATTTTTCCCCACACTGAGCTCTCTGACACCATTTTGGCCCCTGATTTCACCCCAGAACCCATCTGCCCCCACATGGGACTCTGTGCCATTCTCTTTGCTCCAGCACCGATCCCAGCTCCAACCTTCACTGATCCATCTGCTACCAGCTTAGCTCCAGTTTTGGCACCAGAACCCACTGTCTCCCACATGGGGCTCTTAGCCAGGTTCTTTGCTCCGGTTCCGATCCCAGCTCCGACACGCATCGAGCCATTGGCCATCAGTTTGGCGCCTGAACCCACTTTATCCCACACTGGACTTGCGGTCACAGCTTTTGCGCCAGATCCCACCCATGCAGAACCATCCACAACCTTTTTGGGAACTCTATTCCCCACAGCTTTGGAAATTTGTCCCGCAGTATTGCCCATCTTTTCCCACAAAGCGCTGTCCGCCACAATCTTTCGGACATTTTGGGCACCACTGCCAACTTTACCCCACACCGGACTACTCTTCACCTGTTTGGCTCCCTCTCCTACCCAAGCGGAGCTGTTTGCTAACAGTGTGGATAATAGCTTGGGATTGGACTCCATTTTCTCCATCACAGCATGGAGCAGTGAGGGTGACATGCTAGAAGGAGTAATAGATGGAAGGCTCTCTATTGTTGTGTTGCTTACACTCATCTCTGCCTCATCCCTTGTGTTCCCAATCTCATCGTCTATCATTTCCTCGTTTATTTGTGCCAGAGGCTGGCTCAAGAGGCTGAGCTGCCTTACGTCTACATTCTCCTGCGATATGCCCTTTCTTTCCATTGCTATCTCCATCTGTTTCTGCCTTACTTTGTCCTCCGCCTCTTGAAAAGCAGGGCTTGAATAACATCGCCCTCCAGCTTCCTTGACCGTCTGCTCCACCTTCTCTAGCAGCTCGGCTACGTTCTGTTTCTGCCTCTGGCCTTCTCCCTTTTGCATCACATGAAACCTGTCTCCACATTCTTCCACCAACTTTACTAAATCCCTTCGTTGGCTGGCGATATATTTCTCCATGCTCTTGCCTCCTGTTTTCCCGCTTGCTCTCAGTCGATCTGCATATGTAAAGAGGACCACAGTGTGTTTCCTGACTGCGTCTGGGCCAAACACCGTCCCAAGTGCCGTAAGGCCCTCCAGTTCGGTCTTTGCTGGTTGGTCTAGCGGGACACACAGGAGGAAGGCGTGTGGCCCGGGGCTCGACAAAGCAACGCATGAGGAGATCTGAGCCCTTACTTCATCTGGAGACTGCTCTGAGTTGAACCAATCAGGTGTGTCCACCAATGACACCTACAAATGAGACGAGACAGATGATGTTGAAAAAAAACATGATAAATTTTGATGTTGGAGGGATGTAGTAATTGTATGTAGAAAATTAACAAGCAAACTATACTCTCATAGTTTTGATCACTAACCCGTCTTCCTTCAACCACCTTCTTCTTTTTCTCACACTTCTGAGTTATGGCTGTGAAGCTCTCTGGATAGGACTCAAACAACTCCTGTCCCAGGATGTTGTTGCCAGCTGCGCTCTTCCCTGATCCTGATCGACCAAGCAAGATCAGACGGAGCTCAGGGGTAGATGATGATGATGATGATGGAGAGGGAGATGAAGGGGGTGTGACGGACTGGGATGCAGACGGAGAGTCGGAGAAGGTTTGCTTGATGAATGAGGAGGAGGAGGAAAACACAGGTGTATGAGGAGAAGAGGTGGGCGATGTCTCAGGGGAATTCTCTTCAAAGCTCTTGATTCTGTGATGAACTGAATATAATCAAATTACAAGACAATTGATAGGATATTAAAGACAACATAAAATAACATTTACTGTATAATTGATATAATATACCTATAACAGTTTTCATGAGATAGTCGGACATTACAGAACCACTTTAACTTTAAAGTACAGAGGTTAGGTCAGACATTTTGGCCGAACTGCTACACCTCTAAGATGGCATTAAATGCAACTTCAATGCCACATTGAGATTGCTAATGATTGGCTCCATGAGGCAAGTCTTTTTTTTTCTTCGATTGGAATTTGGAAAGATTATGTCTGCTGTTCAGCTTGTTTGAGTACCAGACAAATCAATTTTGTCATGCTGCTTTTGCATTTTGCAAGAAAGAAAAAAATTTGCTGCTATAAAAGTACTTTGTCCTGAATGCTTAAGAAATTCTCCCTCAGACACTCATGTTCTCCAGGTTGGCATGACTAAGTCAAAAGCTTTCATATATATATATATATATATATATATATATATATATATATATATATATATATATATATATATATATATATAATTTTACATTTTATTTCATCATGGGGATTGTCGTGTTCAGGGTGATGTATAGCGATTGTTTTCTTTCTTCTTGCCACACATCCATTAAGGTCAGACTTGTGGTTACATAGTATTAAACTGTTTCTTCAATAATGTTGTCTAATAGTCCCCTCAATGCTTCAGAGAACAGCTGCTTTTATACTAAGATTAAATCACCCAAATTAAGTACAATCTTTCTGCATTTCATTGGTAAAAAAATATAAAAATATTAAAACTCAAATATTATATTTCCCTTCCCTTTCATTGACCTAAATACCCTAATTAAAAAACACATTGATGATGCTGGTGTTTAACCTGATTGTAAAAAGTTTCCATAAGTAAATAATAAAGTTTTGTCAGACTTACAAGTGGAGATCATTTTAGATGTCGAGGCAACCTCAGAAATCTGTGAGAGTAGGCCTCCATCTACAGGAAAGAAACAGGAAGGGCTGCAATTATTTCACCATATTACAGATGCCAGGGGAAATATTTGTCCGGGTCGACTTCCCTATCTGAGTTGCACCATTATGAAAAAAATAAAAATAAACACAAACACAAACAAAAAAGCTCGTTTGAGCTAATTAAAGCTAGTTCAAAAGAAGTATGCAGACTCAGACATATTTATTTTAATTAAAAAGCAAAACAATTTGGGTAAAAATCTCCTTTTATAACACCAACCTGCATCCAGTCTATAACTGGGTGTCTCGGTTAGCTGCTTGTCATCCTGTGGGTCTGAATATGAGGGCTGCTCAGCTGCTGGAGATGAATAAAGCCCATTAGAAACTTGAGTCTCAGCTACTCTTCCCTCGATTTCATCCTGGTATTCTTTTCTTCTCTCAAAAGTGCTGATGGACTCCTCTTCTCTATCCAGGATGTCATCGTTTGAAACCCTCTTCACTAAAACAGGCTTTTGTCTCTCCTCCTCCTGAGCTCTGAAACATTCCATCAGCTCTCGCTTTCGCTCCAGCACCTGTTGTTCGAGCTCTTTCTCCTGAGGGTTTTTTCGGCGATATACCCCATTCTTCAGCACCATGTTATCGATCTGTTGATAAAGAAAATATATCTGCAATTATCAGACAGGAAATGAGCCAAGCGAGAAGGACATGCCGCAATAGTCTCAAGGTCGGGACTTCAGTCCTGTATATAGGTTGCCGCTCAACCTCTACATCAGCAAATAAACCTTTAAACACGGTTATTAATATATGGAAAGTATTGTAAAATCGCCATCAAAGTGTACGCATATTACTATGTATCACTATATATATCAAGGTTTGATAAATTGCAATACGTATTCATGTCTATGTCATTTTTGTCCTGCACAGTGTCTCACAATTCCTGGACATTTGACAGAATTGTAATTTTTAAACAAATATAATTGCTTGTGTGTCTTTACACACCTTAAATTGCATTTCTATTTTTAATCCATGTGGATGAAGTTGGTGCTAATCAAACCTTTGTTTGCCTAAAAACGTCACCTCTTCTCAAAAGGTTTCAAAAAAGTTTAGAACGTGTAATTTTTGTACGCTGATGCCTCACAGTTTGAATTCTCATCCCAAAGGTTGTTTAAGTCAAGAAAGCAGGCCAGTCATGCTCTTCAACATTAAGCTCACACTTATGTGTAAGAGTACAAGTTAGTGCACAGTGATGGGTAAATTCAGACACTCTCTCGAATACTATTGAGAGCATTAAATTGTTCTACAATGCAGTATTTAAGAGCTCGTTACACTGGGAAAAATGGTTTAACTATAATCCGAAAAGAGCTCTTCTCCTGGAAGCTGCCAAACTAATCTTCTGGATTGCTAAACAGAGGCATGTTTCTTTCCGTCTTTACAGCTTGAGAGACTTCTTACTCAACATGACTGCAGTCAAGCGCTTTCTTATGTAATGCTTGGTTGAAGCTGCTGGGAAATCTGAAACTGTTTCTAAAAGCTCTCTCTCTTCTTGAGCTGACTTGAAGACCATATGAAGTACAGAGGTCTCAGGGAAAATTTTGGTCATGTCTACTAGTACCTGACTGGGTAATATTAAGTTATAAATAGACTCAAACATTTGGAGATTACTTCACTTGTTGCGTTGGTGGAATCATATCATGGCACCACAAAGGAATTCATTGAACTTCTAAGAGCAACACATTTTTAAACTAATGCTAGTTCTTATACACCAGCGGACATGGAAATGTGTGAAGCACTTGAACTGATTTTGATTTGTGAAAGAACATTTTCAGAATACAGTATAGATTTTTCAGTTTTTTTTTTTGTGCTCCCTGGCTAAAATACAACAGAAACCAATGCTGCATATAAAAAAACATTATTTCGCGTGTTCCATTAGTATTTTTAACCATTTTAATTTCCCACTGCTCGAAGCAGTTGGCACATCAACAATTCCAAGTCCTACTGGTTTTTTAACTTGTAACAACAACACTCTGACCTCTCATGTGATATAAATTCTTTTCTGCAATCACAATCTAAATTTCTGAATATCTATGTTTAGACAATGGTTAGACTTTCCTGTTTCCTAAAGTAATGGTTTGGGGTTCTGTTATTTTTGACTTTATATAGCGTTTAGTTTCTTTTTACAAAATAGAAAAAAACAACTTGTTGCAATGTCCATGTAATCTTTTTTTGTTTCACTGAACAAATCATCAGATCTTATCAAGTATCAAACTCAACACTACTTGAAAATTGTCCAGAAACCCGATTGTATCTCAATGTGATTCTGAGTATTGGACAATGTACAAAGAAACACACACTTTTCCAGCAGCTGGTTGGCACAGTTACCATGAAAAAATTCTTATGCAGACTCTGAAAGGACAAACAATATCTAATAATCTTCTGAGTAATAGGCTCACCTTTTTCAGAAGTTCCTGAACCTGGTCTTGGTCTTGTTTCTTGCGGTTGTTAAAGACGTGGTACCTGCCGCCGCAGCGCTCAATGAACTGCCTCAGGCCCGGATGTTCTTCCTGCAGGTATTCCTGGAGATGAATAGTTGGCCATGAGTGAATTTTTAGTTTTAAGTACTTTGTACTTCTTAATTGGTTAGTGCAGAGAGAAGGTAAGTTAATCAACTGTTTGACTGAGCTACTGTAAACAATTATGAGTAGAATTGAGGTAATTATTTCTCTTTTGTTTACAAAATTGATCCAAAAAAACAAAGGGTTAGATGTAATTTCTTATACCTCAACTGTTTTTCCCATTAAATAGTCTCCACATGTCAGTATCACCAGGGTATGATCCAGCACCTCATTTCCAAACAACTTTTCTAGCTCAGCAGGCACTCGACTCTCCATCTGGAGAAAAAAAAAGACATTGTTTACCCGCTACATATTCTTAGTTTTACATTGACTAATATTTTCATCAGATCAGATATACAACAGAACCTTCTAACAGCGACTGACCTCGGTAAACTGGGACACAGGCACCAGCAGCAGAACAGCATGTGGACCCGGTGATACCAAGGTCAAAGCCCTCTCAGTCTCCTTTTTGACGCCGTCATCCATGTTGATGCCGCTCCAGTACCATCTTGGCCCCTCCACAAGGGTCACGCTCCTTCCCTGAGTAAAACCCTGTCGCATTTTGCAACTTCTGGAGGAGTAGGAAGAGACGGGAGACAGCTGACCCAGGATGGTGTCCGCTGTTGACGTCTTCCCACACCCGATATTCCCCAAGAGAAGTAACCGTAGGTCTGAGGGTGAGGACCCACTGAAGCCATCACTAAAGTGTTCGTTCATGCCTAATGTAAGAGAATGAGGGAATGGATACGTCAATGGTGCAAGACTTATTCTCAGTTGAAGAATTCTGTTTATCATAAGTGTCATAGTAGGTCCTGCTTTTGGTGCTTTTCTAGTGCTGGAACCTTGTGTGACATCCAGACATTTAACATTGTAAGGCTTCAAAATATATTTTCTCAGACAGAAGAAGTTTAACGTGTCACAGAGCATCACCATTAGGTTGCGATAGAAATGTAAAGACACTGGAAGAGCCACAAAAAAAGCATAGGCTGCTGACAACGTTATTTTGAACATTCACCTTTCCAACTGGACGATAATGGCAATTAACTACTGGAACATGTAAGGGAGGACAGAGACACCAAGTGTTACATGAGACAATTTTAAGATGTTTACATCAGAGTTATGTTTGTGTCGAAAGACCTGCAGGGTTGGAATAATACAGAGAGTTACAGTTTTGTGGCAGGTGTTTCTAATCAAGACAAAACTGGTCTTAACTTTGTAAATTCAATGTACTTTGTCACTGTGCAAAACAGGCCTACTATATTATTTAATGGACACAGCGCTCCAGCTCATTGAGGCTGCAGTTTGGAGTTGGCTGCTAGAAACAGGGTACCTTAAATAGTCCTGCAGTTTTTTCAAACCTAAATCCCAACCAAACAAAAAAAACTTTAGGATCAGCTGATTCATTGTATGGAGACTAGTAACTGTTTAGGTCAGTGGCCTGAGGGCTATTATTAAGAAAGTGTATGGATGCCATTCCTCATCAGGCTCTAAATTGACTTGTCAACAGCATGAGCCGCTCACAAGCTGTAGTAGATGGTCAAAAATAATTCTGATGTAAACTTCTTCAGATGTTACATATGGTTTATCTTTACAACTGTAACATTTTGTGTGGAGAAATGCTGTTTTTGAGCTAGATGTTACGTTTAGGACTATGACGCGGAGTTTAGGTTAGATTCATGTTTAGGTATTTACTGGCAAGGGTTAGCTTTTGGGTTAGGGTCATGGTTAGGCTATAGAAATCAATGAAACATAAATGGAAGTCAATGGTAATGTAACTCTCAGCAGGGCTAAAGAAAGATTGTGTTGTTTGTGTGTTTCAGCTCTTCCTTTGTATGCCAATCTATTACCTTCCTCTTTAATGCTAAAAGTGATAACACAACTAATAATAATCAAAGCTTTTGCCTCCAACAGAGTGAAACTTTCTGACGTTTCCTTGTGAGCCAAAACCTATCTGATCAAATGGGGTTTGATTAGCCACAACTTGTCGGTCCAGTCTGGTCACATTCTACTCTGAGTTTGACAATTTATTTAGCTTTAACACAACAACAAATGCAAAAAAACGCAGACTATTAAGCACTATTGGGTTAATTAGTGACAGTACTTTACTGCACACCACCGGCAATAGTCACTGACAAACATCAAAGTAAACCTTAATGTTAAGAATTATAGATGGAACAGTATTTACTTAAAAACTGTCATTTTTTTCTTTTCTGTTAAGGTCTATAAAGTAAAATTATTTCCTTTGATCACAAAACAACTCTCATAAACAACACGCCTCAGATACTTATGATCACCATTAATTAGTATTTAGCTGCAATAGTAAAAGTGAACTAGACAAACGGCAGAGCATCAAAATACAGTGTTCTTTCCTTAAATGATTTACGTATAAAAATTAAGACTTTTACTCATGAAATTGATGTGTACAATGCTGCATTCCCTCTTACTTTCTTTAGTTGTTCCTAAATGATGATTCCCATCCAGTAAGCTTCAGTGCTTGTTGCTTCCCAACAGACTTCTAAAAGCTGTCGGCTAAGGTGAGGTGTTCTGTCTGTGAGTTAACCATCTCACCACTCCCAGCTTCAAACATGCATGTGCACAAACACAAATAGGAGGATTTTTTGTGCACAACAAGTTTCTCTGTCTGCTGGGAGGAGAGCATTCCAGTGCGGGGTGGAGAGGGGGTATAACCTGCCACACTTGTGAATCACTCCGGGGATTTGTCTGCCGCACCCATAAGGAATCGAAACTGCTGTCAGAGAACCTCTCCTTCAGGTGTTTATGGTTATCATGGAGAATGACTTGTAAACTGTGACAAAATATTCGGTTTACCTGCTTGGCTAACCATTAGGGCATGTCACTCAAACAAAACGTTTTTTTAGTACATAAGAGACAATGATTAAAAAATAACTTGGCTTGTTTTTTTTGAGCTCACGAAAGAGGAAGTAATGGAAAAGTACTTTGCATTTTCTTGTTTTACATATTCTGTGTGAAAGGCTTCACGTTTGCAAATACACTTCTTTTTATAGCCAAAGGTATTTCTTGTTGTCACAAAGCTTTTGCTGTTTGGTGAATTCTGTTGAATGTCAAAAGCCAAAATGAGTTTCAAAGTTTTAAATGTAAAAACTCCAATTGAAAAAAGAAGGTGAATCCAACAAAAAGCCATTTAGTAACATCCAATGTCTAAACAAAAGAATTAAAACATTTAGTCAACATTTCTTTAAATGTAATTCAGGGTGAGGAGTAATCCAGGAAGTTTTTAATGGAAAGCATTTTGAGGTTTTAGTTACTTATGCATTAGAAGCCTAATATGCCGACTGTGCAGTGTGAGTAATTCAGGAACAATGCTGCCATTTTGTGCTCAAATCCAATAAAAGAGGTTTCTGTCAACATTTTGATCTAATCTCTTTTAGTAAGGTTTATAAAATACTTCGTAGTAATCAAAATAGCATATCTAAAGAAATGTACATCTGAGAATAGACCTTGGGGAAAAAAATACAAACGTCTTTAAGCATTAAACAGCAATTTACGAGAAGTGAAAATAAAACTGTAAATACCTCAGATGTACAAACAATAGTAGGGAACGTAATACTTACAGAGTCAGTTAGGAGCAGACTGGGTGGGTTAGTTCAGTGAGAAAGTAAAAAAAAAAAAAGTAATCATTTCCCTATCCAAAATCACCAACAATGTTTAAAGCCCTGCCAGAGATAGACACATCAAATTGGTTTCTAGGTATCATCTTTTGTTTTGTCATGTTTTAGTGCTGTTAATGACTTCTTTGGGTTTTGTAATTTTTTTTGTGTAAGATATAGTTAAAATTTTCTATTTCGTTGGTAGTTCTACCGTGTAATCTAAGATCTATATTTCAATCTGTTTAGAAACGGATAATCCAAACTTTCAATCTCAGGGCATGGAGTAGGAAGGCCTCATGTTCTGTTTCTAATTTTTAATAATCAGGAAGGAGCTCTCCATTTTAGCAACAGCTTATTGTTTGGGGTGAGAGGCTTTTTCCATCAGTAATGTTCTCCCACCTCCTGCACTGGGTTGAGGGGAGATCCTAGGATAGAGCTGGCTTTTTGGATGATCTTATCTAACAGACATCCATTTTTATGGGAATATTGGAGGACTTTATGCCCTGAAATATCAGAGGACAGAAAAAAAAAAAAAACAGCTTATAGAAGTTTTCCCAACTTATGTAAACTTGACATTGCTTTTTCAGCATCAATTGTGCCCTGTAAAAGTTTATTTTGCCTAAGAGTTGACATAATATCTAAACATAGAACCCACCTTAACCCCAGTCCGATGGAAAGAATTTTCTTTCCAAGTAAAACAATATATATTCAGTAATAAGAACAAGGCTATATTTGCATTACAACCATTTCCCTGTTTCAACTTCCTTAAATCTGCTTCATAAAAACAAAGATGTTCAGAAAGAATTGTCATTGCATTTATTTATTCATTCAATTGGAAGATTCACACATAAGTTATTCATCCTGCTAGTTTTACATTTCCAGGGGAAACAGGATCTCCATGTGACAAATTATACATGATACCCGCACAAGTCAATGCAACAAATGAGTATGCTAAAGTTAAATAACAGCATTATTATATTTCAAAAACATCATTTCCCCAACAGAAAATAAATAAATCTGTGCACCATGTTGGTGAAGAACCAGTGGAGTCTTCCATCTTTAAAGGCCAGGCATCATGTAAACAATATTTTCCAGAGTGGAGGTCTTTAAAAAAAGGAAAAAACACACAGAGGTTAGAAAGAGGAAATGTCCCCTAAACGTTTAACATTTTCCTTGACACGCATAAATCACTAGCGTAAAGTTTTTGGTGGGAATTTGCAGCACTGCTTACCAGTGTCTGCTCTGTGCAGCTCGTCAGCTCAGGTATCTGTGTTGTGAGGCACATTAGAGGAGCCAGCGCACACAGCAAAGAGTCTAGGAGCAGAGAGAGGCTGCCAGACATGCATACGATTTTCTGCAGAGACACAACCTTACATGACTCCTGCAGGCCAGGAATACTTTGGAGCACTGCATGACCTACACTTGAGAATGTTTTTATTTTCTGATCAGGTGCCGAACTGTCTTTTCCCTGGCTTATTAGAAGGATAAAAGGATTTATACTAAGATTTTTTTTTAAATACCTTGGGTGTCTAAAAGAAAACAATATTAAAATATGATTTAACAAAAATCTCACAAGTAGTTTACAAAGAAATAACTCGTCATTGAAATGTTTCACAAAAAGATTTAAACAAATCAAAGAATTCACCTAATATAAACTTACAGAATAAATGCAGCATGCAATCATCATACAAATTAAATAATACATCCCCTTTAAATTTGTAATCTTCAAAAACAGATGATATTTTGATAAAATGTAAATTTCCACTTGCAAATCAAGCAGAACATTTTATATATATATATATATAAATGTTGGATTCAATGGCTCATTGGAAATCCACTAAAGTGTTTTCTGCCTAAACCTTCTGGGTAACGAGTGCGAGAGGTGCATGTTCAGCAATGAAATGTTGAGCTTTTTCCTAATATTTTTGGTAAACCTCTGTGACCACAGAACATTTGCAATGACACAAACCAGCCCTGCTGCTAAATGGTTTACATGATTCCAGAATCGTGGCTGCCAATAGGTCAGTTGCTGACAAACCACCTGGTTTGACAGACAGGTGGGGTCATGTCAATTTGTGGTTTTTACATAACATGTAGAAACATTTCAAGGGGTAATACACTTGTTAACAAAAACAAAATGTTTTTGATCGGCTTACATTAGTCTCCTCGATATGGCTCCCAATGAGAGACAAGGCCTCTCCCAGGAGGTGCAGATGTGCAGCTGCACTGACTGGACAGTGGTCAGGAGAACCGGGATCCCTAAAACTGATTTTGTCCCAGGATGAGTTGTAAACACTGCTTGGAGAGCCAATGGGAGTGCATGCATCAGAGATGAAGCTGCGTAACTCGGGACCAGCAGCAGCTCTGACAGGAGAAAGGATCTGCAGATCAGTGCTGTCCATCAGTACAGGGAGTGATGGGCTGACATCTCTGTCACTGTGATAGTCTGCCACATCGTGCTGGTTCTCAAGACATACCCAACATCCCAAAGACGGATTCTGATGCCTCTAAAAAAAAAAAAAAAGTATTAATAACTATTTCAGTGGGAGTGTTAAATTAAGATATTGGTAAAGATTAATACACATATACCTGGTAAAGAGCGCCCTCTTCTGTGCTGGTTGAAAACAACAAGTTTTCTTGAAAATACTAGAAATCAATTATAAAAATCACAACATTTGGAAAGAAAAATAGGATATATTTAAACTGATTTAATTTTGGAACGTGACATGATAACACCAAATTTGATGATATAATGCTCTTACATTGTGTCCTATCTCTGCATCTCCTGTCATCCATTTATCCTGTGGCATGTAGACTAAATGTAGAGAGAACGGACAAGATGACTCCATCTTGTAAGGTTCACATACTGGCATTACATCAGTTGTGTAACACAGTTAATATTGTGACAAAAAAAAAAAACAAAAATGTTTGTTTCAAAGCCCTACCTCTGACATTTGTTTAAAAAAAAAATAATCCATACTCTTAAGTGGCATTGTCAGCCACACCATACTATGTCAAATCTGATTAGAGCTCTTGTTTGAGACTTGTTTGAGTACCTTCAAGAGTTGAGTCTTCACCAGCATGTTGGGTTTTCTCAGTTTGGAAGCTTTTCAGTTCCTGTAAAATACACAAAGAATTTAGAAGATAGTGTTGAAGATGCTACATACATTTTAGTATGTAACACCTTTATGCCATTATACGTGTATGTATCAATAATCTAGTAAGATCGCTGTGGTACTCCATGAACACATAGATGGTCACTGAACATCAACGTTTTTAGAGATAAACCCTCTACTAAAATGTTTTATCAACAGGGGTGCCTCCAGACAGCTTTCAAAAGCAAACCATAATCAATTTCAGTTTGTATCTTTAATAGTCTTTATTTTATAACTGTAAATTTTGTAAGACTTAAAAAAAAATTCCCTTTAGTTGGTCAGTGACCTCATGCTACCGACAAGTCATTTTTCTCTCTGTATTGGAGGAAAACACTGTCGTTATCCTTTATACAACAGAAATCTACCAGGTGACTGTTGAGCAGTATGACAACTCATTAAAACATTCCTTAAAACAAAATTTAAAAAAAATGAATCAATATATTTATCGGCCCCCCTTCAAACAGATTCCCTGTTAATCAGTAGCAACAACTGAAATAGTCAAAAGGCTGCAACATGGCAGTTAGGTTATTAATAGAAAAAATAATTGGCCAAAACTGTTGCAAAACGTATTTCTTAAAATTCAACAGATTTTTATTTTATACCATGCATAAAGTCCTGTTCCATTTGTTGAGTTGGAAAAAATGTAAAACAAAACATCTCCGTCACCTTGAGAGAGATCTTGGGATTTAACTCCTTAGATTTGAGGTCTGCCTGATCTATGCTGTTCAAATCCATGAGAAAATAGCATCTTTTCCTCTTTTGAGCTCATTGAAACATGAGAGCTAGCCCAGGGATGTCCAAGTCCAGTCCTCAGGAGGTAATACCCTACAACTTTTAGATTCATCCATTTTCCAATACACCTGCATCAAATAACTTGATCAGAACTTCTTTCAGCTCTACACAGGCCTGGAAACAAGCTGTTAATTTGACGCAGGTGTTCTGGCATCTAAAAGTAGCAGCATGGTAGCTGTTGAGGACAGGATTTGGACACATAGATCTTCATTTGCCGACCCCTTGTTGGATTTACTATCCGGCATGTTTTAGAAACCGGTGACTTAATTACCTCCACAGTCACTCATCAGGCTCATCAGAAACATTTTAACTGTAGCCATTTGACTCAAATGTGCAGAAGAAACACATACACCTACAGACAGGTAGTTAAGTTTTTTTATAGTTGGACCGGAGGAATCTGTGCCAGAATTCAAAGGTTGTTTAAATGTTTTCCATTAAAGAGCCTACGTGTTTAACAGGGAGAACCAGCTGCTGTGTGGCACTTTCAGTAAATGATTAAACTTTTATCTTAAAAGACTTTCACTCCGTGATTTGACTGTGCTGTGGTAACACAGGTACGGATGATAGGTCAGCTGCACCAACATAGCAAGCAGCTGGCAGCATCAGCCGTCCTGTGAAGTGAGTATAGACCATGCTTTAATACAAAATGGAAAAAAAGGGTCTGTGTTATTTACCAATTAGGTCATTCAAAAAAATTAACGTCTACAACATTCATTAACTTTATATATAGCAGAAAAATATATTTTTAATTAATTGTATATCTTAAGGCTCTAAACTTAAATGACCTCACAAATCTGGTTCGCACACACCATAAGCCATGGGTCAACTTCAGCTGTTCACGTGGACACAAACTACAGCTGCTGTCTCATGTTAACTCTGGGCTCCTCCTTCTCCTGTGCCTTTAAAATGCTGAGTCATGTTTCAGCCAAAAGTGCTGTTTCAGGGTTTAATGTGGCCACTGGTTGACGCTGTAACTGGGTTTATCATAAACCAGTCATCACCGACGAAATGTATGTACGTTAAAAGTACATAGGAATAAATTAGATAAAATACAAATTATAGGGTTATTATAATAATACTTGAGGTATGCAGAAGCATACCAGAAAGTCCCTGTTCATATATACGACCGGAGAGCTTCCCAATTTTAATGACTTGAAGACGCGGGATATTTTGTTCTGACATAAGCACATTCTGTTAAAAACCCCAGTGTGACCTTTGATGGAGCTATTCAGTACAATAGTCAGGCAAGCTCTTTCATAAAGTGAAGTCAGAACCGAGTCAGAACCCCCACTAAGGTCAAAGGCTGTCTCCCTATCAAGTTAATAGGAAATGATTCATGTTTTTATGCAGCTGGATTACTTTGAATCTTTATACCGTGATGTTGATTAGTCACTAACATTTAACATTAATACATGTTTACAGTAATAGCTTGTTGAAAACATATTGGGCACTTATACCTCAATCCGATGGCTAAACAGGGAGATTTAACACTGATATTTAACTTTCTGCTTGATCTTTGTATTCCACTCAGGAATATTGGATTGCTAACAAAACTCTGCAAGAAGTTCCCAAACAAGGCAAGCTTTTTGGTTAGCTGCCACAAGATCTGCTTGTAATTGTACATCAGATCTGCCCCAATGAAATCAATAAACTTTGCAGTAGTAGTATTTGAACAGCTTTTCTTACCAGCAGTTATCTGAAGTCCTCCAAATATATGTAGAATTGACATTTTTGTTAAGTCCTCTATATAATAGCCCTTAGATGTTTAGCCATGTTTTTTTAAATGCCTTATTAATTACATTATTTTCCAATTTCTCTGTTTGTGAATGCAGTTAGAATAATTTTTATAGGATTAAAGGTTTAACTCAGCTATTAAAAATTGTTTTGCCAATTTTGGTACAGTTGTGTGTTGCTACATGAATAACTGTTTGTCAGGATTCGCCACTCTGACAGATACAATGACATTTATACTTCAGAAATGCATCACTGTTTGCAAGCAGTCCTGCCCAGATGGATTGCTCAATCAAAAAAACAAAAACAAAAAACAAACAAAGTGATTGTACAGGATACGCCAAAAAGTGCTTTTTTTTATCATACATATATATATATAGTTTTATTTTGCTCCCATTTATCCACAGATATTCCATAACACATGTTGGCTGCTTTGCTCCTAATACGTTTGAAAAAATTTCACATATTTTCAGGGTACAACCACAGTTTGTTTGTGGGTTTTGTAGGAATGTTGTGTGAAACACCTATAGCTGTAATAAAACCCCTACTTAAGAAACCTTCTCTTCATCAAGAAGACTTAATAAATTACAGACCCATATCTAATCTTCCTTTTTTTTATCTAAAATCCTTGAAAAAATTGTTGCTAATCAACTGAGAGAGCATTTGATGAATAATGACCTATTTAAAGAATTTCAGTCAGGTTCCAGAGCTCATCATAGCACTGAGAAAGCTCTCCTTAAGGTTACTAATGATATTCTCATGGCCTCAGACAATGGGCTCCTGTCTATTCTAGTTTTGTTAGATCTCAGTGCTGCTTTTGACACAGTCAATCACAATATCATCATTGAAAGGCTCGAACTCACTGTGGGGATCAAGGGAACAGTACTAGGCTGGTTTAAATCGTATTTGTCTGATAGATCCCAGTTTGTTCATCTAAATGATAAATCTTCTCCGCTTTGTAAGGTTACTTGTGGAGTACCACAGGGTTCTGTACTTGGCCCAATTCTATTTACTAAATAAATGCTCCCAATTGGTAAAATCATCAGACAGCATGCTGTTAATTTCCACTGTTATGCTGATAATACACAACTGTATCTATAAATCCTGATGAATCCAGTCAGTTTGGTAGATTACAGGCATGTCTAGATGACATAAAAATGTGGATAACATTAAACTTTCTGCTCTTGAACTCTGAAAAGACAGAAGTTGTTATATTTGGACCAGAACCTCTAAAAAAGAAATTGCTTAGTCAGCCTCTTGACCTGTATAGAATCAGGTTGGCATCTGGTGACAATGTAAAGAACCTTGGTGTTATTTTTGATCAGGAAATGTCTTTCAAGTCTCATATATAACAAGTCTGTAAGATTTCCTTCTTTCATCTTGGGAATATAGCAAAAATTAGAAATATTCTCTCTAGGACAGATGCTGAAAAGCTAGTCCATGCATTTGTTACTTCAAGGCTGGACTATTGTAACTCTTTATTAGCAGGAAGTTCACAAAATGCAATTAAAAGTCTACAGTTGGTCCAAAATGCTGCAGCAAGAGTTCTGATGAAGCTTAAAAAGAGAGATCATATCTCCCC
>JAVLVB010001108.1:4004696-4015639 GCA_032876305.1 Orestias chungarensis
AGCTTTAGTCCGTGAGGCAGACACCCTGTCTAGTTTCAAATCTAGGCTTAAAACCTTCCTGTTTGATAAAGTTTATAGTTAGGAAGAGGTAGAGAAGACAGCCTAATCCGGTTGGGGAGGAACTCAGTCTTGACAGACGGTTCTCCTTTGCTCTACCTTCTTCATGTCTCACTCTATAGGGTTAAGTTATTTAAGTTTTCCTATAGTTATGCTGCTATAGGCTTAGACTGCTGGAGGACAATCTGACCACTTCTCTCTCTGCTACTTTCTTCCTTTGTCCAATCTACTTAGTTACCGTTATTTCAACATTGTTAACCTTTTGTTTTCTCTTAGTGTTCTTCTCTCCATAGTAACCACACCTGGGCTGGCGTTCTGTTAGCTGAGACAGATTCTTGGATGAGAACATGGCCTGAGATGCTTCCAGTGAAACTCTACAACTGCTGCTATAAACTTTATTATTTCAGTATCCTGTGCTTCTGATTTAGCTGTCTGTCTTTTCAAACCCCCAGTCGGTTGTGGCAGATGGCTGCTTGTACTGAGCCTGGTTCTGCTGGAGGTTTCTTCCTGTTAAAGGGGAGTTTTTCCTCTCCACTGTTGCTACATGCATGCTCAGTATGAGGGATTGCTGTAAAGTCAACGACAACACAAGCCATTGTTTTGGTCTGCTGATTCCAGAGGAGTGGATGCTGCAAGTTAATGACTCGATGCAATCTGCTGGGGTTCCTTAACTTTTTCAAATTGATTTGTTATGATGTATCTTTGATTTTAATTGATTTTCTGTGAAGTGCCTTGAGACGACACCTGTTGTAAATTGGCGCTATATAAATAAACTGATTCTTGATTCTTGATTTCTATACTGAGTTGGCAATACTTGCGAAAAATATCAACACAGCTGAAGGTGTTTCTGGGCAATGCCTCTTAACAGCTTTCCACAATAAAAAAGATATTCCACCTTCTTTCATCTCCAGAAAACATCCAATAATTATAGAGCAATTCTTAATTTCTGGACCAAGATTCTAGATCTAAACTATTGGCCTGCTCTCAATAACAACTTTATCACTTTTTATTGGTCCGATAGAAATGTTCTTCTATTTTTTTTGTTTTTTTTTCTTTAGTGTATTAAGGTGCATCCATCAAGTCCATCGCTCTGCAAGTGGAAATCATCCACATGCCGCCACTACAATCTGTTACCACGGCGATGGTGCTTCCAGGATACAGGGGTACTTTTCCACAATCCAATATTTTGCATGTAGGCCAGAAAGTGTAACTTCTGTATCCCCTACACAACTGTTTACAATCTCGTTGCATTAGTGGCCAGCCTTTTCTAAAGTTGTTTTACCCACCAATCTATTTTCGAAGCTCCTCTATATAGGCAAGGTTTTTGGGGTGTGCAACTAAGAGTTGTCCTGTTAACGGATTTTCCAACCTGAGGTGTGGAATGCTGCTTGCTCACTAATGTTCTCCAACAAACATGTGAGACCTTCACAGAACAGACAGATTTACAGTTAGAGTAAATCACACTGGTTGCCCTGAGTTTGATTTAAGGGGTTTTACAGTAAATTTGAAGGAATGCCAAACTTTTCAGATAACATGATGAAAAAAACATGCATTATTCTTCAGGAACATTTATTTAAACAATCATCCAAAAGCAGATGCTTTTACTTGCTTTTGTTGTGCTGATTTCTTGTAAATTGTGTTGCTTTCACTAGCATTGACAGTTTTAAAGTAGCTGTGGCTGTGTTAGATCACTTTCCCCCTGAAATCACAATCATGTGATTGTGTTGGAATGACGCTAGTGAGTGTTTTACTTTTTCCTTTCACATCAGCTTCAGAAAGTTTTAGTGTCATGTTTAGGATTGGCTCCTCCTCCTCCTCCTCCTCTTCCTCCTCCTCCTCGTTCAATTCAACCTTGGAAACTAAAGTTGCTCTGTCACGTTTAGCACTTTGCCCACCCTTTTCCAGGGAACTGCTTAAAACTCCTTACTCATGTTTTGTCCTTGATCCCTCCCAATGCAGTTTTCCAGACCTACTTGTGAAAACTGCTGTATCAGGCTTTGTCTTGTTCCCTCCTACTGCTTCTGCTAAAGATGCCATTTCATGTTAAGCAAAGACTTTGTTACTCAGTTCCTGTTTTCATTGAGGCGGAGAGGGAGGAGGGGACAAAGCTTACTGTATAAAAGTAAGAGACGAGTGAATCTACCAAACTGAGATGAAGAGCAGGATAGAGAGCTGCTAATAAACCTGAAGGACTTCATTACAACTGGTGAGTAAATCAAACCATTCAGAACCTTTTCCTGTGGTTTATATTTTCTAAAACTTCATAATCTGTCGGGATATCATAAATGCAAGATCATTTAATATCTATGAACATGTGTTTTCTGACAGTTTTATCATCTCCTGGAGCAAAATGGAAACAGAAATGAGGACTCAGACAACACCAGAGCAGACAGTTACCAGGTTAGATTGAACTGGTGTGATTTCGTTCATACCTCTAAACCTTTTGCCCCCAGTAGACCGTGTCCAGATTGTGCTGTTATTTCTTTATTTCATATTATGAAACTAATATCCAACGCTGCTATTCTCTTGCTCGCAGTGATTTGTCAGAACAAATCAAAGAGGTGACCAAGGACAGTCACGTCAGAGCAGAAAATACAGAACTGATGCTGAGCTTCCAGAGGGGCCAAGTCACGCTTCCACAGTATAAGGTAATATTCAACTTTACCGCACGACAGCTTGGATAATCCTACTTTTGGTTTGATTCAAGTCGGTTAAATGACAACTCCTCTGTTCCACAGCTCCTCCTGTGCTCCCTGTACGAGATCTACCAGGCCTTGGAGGAAGAACTGGACAGGAACTCCAACCATCCTGCTGTTGCACCCATTTACTTCCCCGCCGAGCTGGCCAGGCTCAAGTCCCTCAAGAAGGACCTGGAATACTTCTATGGACCAGACTGGAGAGGGAAGATAGTCATCCCAGTCGCCACTCAGAGATACTCCCACAGACTCAGACAGGTAGAGTTTCTGTACACCAGATTCAAGGTTTTAATTTCTGCATTGGGTGTTAGCGACATAAGCCTTTGAAAAAAGAAAGAAGTATGAATTCCATTAGTAAATGACAGATAAAGCTAATTTTTTGGAGGAAAAGTGCCTTTGGAAAATAACATTTGAGCAGGTATTAAACAAACTTTTCATTAAGCTGACCCTTCGGTATAGAAATATATATATTTTTAACACTTTGATATATTCTAATCTTAAATGTCTTGTTTTCATTAGCTGTCAGGTTAAAATCCTAATATTTAACTAATCAATGTTTCATCAAGTAATAAAGTATTTCGACTTTTCAGCAATACGTATGTATGACGCTTTATTCTTGTGTATTCTTCAGATTGGCAAGGAAAACCCTGAGTTCTTGGTTGCTCACGCTTACACTCGATACTTAGGAGACCTGTCTGGAGGGCAGGTCCTTGGCCGAATTGCCCAGAAATCCATGGGGCTGAAAGGCGCCGATGGTCTGTCTTTCTTTGCCTTCCCCGGCGTTTCCAGCCCCAACCTCTTCAAGCAGCTCTATCGCAGTCGGATGAACAGCGTGGAGTTGACGGTGGAGGAGAGGAATGGCGTGCTGGAGGAAGCCGTCAGGGCCTTTGAGTTTAACATCCAGGTTTGGAGGGGGGAAGGGATGGGATCACCTGCTAGATGCAGGGCAGCTGCGTAAACAAAAATAGCCTTTCCTCTTAGTTAGTCATTTACTCAGAGGCAGCTGATTTGATTTCACTTTGTTTTTTTACAGGTGTTTGTTGGCTTACAGAAGATGCTGATTGTCACAGAGAATCAACAGCAGGACAGCTCCACAGACTCCCAGGCAGTTCACAGTAAACCACTCCAAATGCCAGGAACCATCCCCCCAATGTTCAGGATGGTCCTGGGAATCTTTGTTGCTCTGGCTACTATCATGGGCCTGTATGCATTATAGAGTCAAAGACAATACTGCACTTATCAAATTTGAAGTTCACTTTGCATATAATTGATAACATTTTCAAGATACTGTGTAATATTTTTTTAGCTTTCACCATAATAGATATGTTTTTACATTGTGCACCGACTATATTCGTGTACCGTTTTCTCTATCACACTGATACAAGCAATGCATTAAAATGTGCAATACTAAAATACTGTATATTATAAATATACATATGTAAATGCAAACTTTTTAAATAAAAAACAGCTGTAAAAAGAAAAAACAGAGTGCTTGTTGCATTTTTTGTTTTTGTTTCGTTTGTTTTCATTAAAACAATCATGTTGGATACTGAACCCCCAGTAGCTAGATGTTGGCTCCTGTTCATTCGGCCTTGGGGTCTGTTTGGGGATATACATGGGGGGCTTCTTTTCCAGGCAGATGTTTCCAGAGGTTGTTTATGTGCTGTAGTATCCTACAGGGCTAGATTCAGTTTGATTTTTGGAAGAAATACATTCATAACAAAAAACTATTCGAAATGGGCTAAGAAAACTCAATAACATCAATCAAAACACCCGCACCAAAAATATTCAGCAATTCATTTTATTGGGATTTGATCAGCTTCCAATTTATTTATTTTTTTGCACTTTCTGCATACATTATAAATAAAACAGATACAAACAGTTTACGTTTCCAGCTTCTTTCAAAAGACCTGTTAACATATCGCGCTGGTGTGTGTCTCCTCCTAGAGGCCAACTAAAGAACAACAAAGTAAAAGTGAAAACTGATTGTACTTCACAAAACTTGGCTTGCATCAATCTTTAAAAAAAAAAAAAAAAAAGGCACAGTGAGTGCACAGTAAATCAGAAATATTCGAAATTTCCAAACGGTTGAACTTTTGCTTTACATTCAGCCTACATCACTTCCTACTGGTGTCGCTTTTTCCTAAGCGGTTCCCTCAACGCAATATAAAGTGAGCCTTGCGTTGCATGTCCCGACATTGAAAGGCGAGAACTTTTTGTGCTACCAAAGTCAGAAACTTTGTCAATGTTTAAGGTATCGAAAGAAGCCTAACGCCACACAATAAAAGAAACAGGAATTCTCACTTCATGTCCGTCTCAAACAACCGTTCCAAGAAACACTTACATACACAGAAATGAAAACATGATGATGCATCAAAGATGTAGACTAAGATAAGGAGTTCAATCTAGGAACTGTAGAAACCTGAACAACTAGGTTTTAAATCAAAAGCAACGGAATAAATTAATATATTTAAAGCAGCTGTACAGAAAAGGCTGGACCCAGCAATACAGCAAATGCTTGAAAATTAACCTAGTCCCAAAAACATTATTCTACTCATGGAAGCTAATGTAAATTGTGTGAATGTGTTTCTGCAACATTCCAGGGATCATCCTTTCTTTACTAAATCGACAAGATGATTCTCACATGACTCAAATCTCCCGGACTGAAAAAAACAACTAACATTACGCCATCAAAAGGGAAGCTAACTTTGCTTGTTACTTAATAAAAATAAAAAATAACCCAAAAAACACCGTATTTTGTAATTTTAAAGATGTTGCACACTGTTAGCTTGATTCATTTGGCGCATTAAAAAAAGGCCATTACATTTTCTTCAAACACAAACATGCGTATCAAATCTACGCGTCGCACTGCGGCGGCTGTTCTTGACATGTTTCTTTGTTCCCATCGGTGTCAGGAATATCGGCTCAGATGGTTTCGTAAGTGCACAGCAGGGCTGCATCCACGGGCTCCATGCAGGAGGGGCAGGTGAACGAGCGCATCAGCCAGGAGTCGATGCAGCCCAGGTGGTAAGTGTGAAGACAAGGCAAGAACCGAATGGGATCGCCATATTCAAAATCCATCATGCAGATCACGCACCTGAGAAGGAGAGAAATGACTTTTCCATCAAACAGTTCAATGCAAAAAAAAAAAAAGTAACTATGTAATGACAGATTTGTCCTGGCAGGAGGGGAAACCTTCGTTCTAGTAAGTTTTCTTCCAGGCCTGAATGGTATTTAGCTCCAGTTATGTCCCCATCACCTCTGACAGCTCACCTGTCTTTACTAAAAAAAGAAACCATCCTCACAGCATGATGCTGCCAACACTATGTCTCTGTACTTGGACAATGTATTTCATGCAAAGGTCAGTGTTTGTTTGCCACCACAGCTATTGGCTTAAATGTTTTCCATACCGGCCAAACATGTTTAATTGTGATCATTATCTGATAGGGGAGTCGTGGATTTTTCCGTTATTTCAGTCTTCGGTGTTTCCAACTACCGATATTGACCCAATATGATATCAGCATTACTCATACAGACTTCTGTTAATTTTGTAATGTGGAATGTTAGAACAGGCTCAATTTAATTAAATTAATTAGAGAACAACACTTAACAAAAATCATGGGTTAAATAAATATTAAACTTTGTTTAAACAAAGAAGGTTCTACTATTGAGTAGAATAAATAAATAAAGTTTTGAAATGGTGGGGGCGATTTAATTGGAAGAACAGACTGCTTGTTTTGGAGTGCTAATATCAGAGATTTGTTATGCAGGCCGATATCCTTTGATATTAATTTTTTTAGCTGACATTGGCCCGATATCAGATATCAATATCTTATATCTGACTGGGTAGTATAACTTAATTGCTCATTGGGACTTTGTTAAAGAATACACATTTCAATGTAGAGTAAAACTCTCCAAAACTGACATGTTATTAGATTCTGCCACCTTAGCTGCGGGTTTCTGCAGCTCCTTCAGAGATATGTACTTTTTTTTGGTTAGAAAACGGTGGTGAAAAAAACATCTAAAGCCTTCACAAAGCATGTGGATTAATACCACAGACCGACTTCATTTATTCAATATAATTTTTTTCTTTCTCTCTTCAATAATCTGGTTCCTTGTTCTTGTCTATTACATAAAACTTGAATCTGAATTAAAAAATGTCATGTGCGGGAAAGTTTTTGAAAAAAAAAAAAGCACAGCAAATGAGGCGATGTCCATGTAAATATTACTCTTACTCTTTCACTTTCTTCTCCGAGGCGCCAGAGCCCGGATTGAAAACACCTTTGGGAAGATGATGGATGAGGCCGATGCGTTGAGCAATCCGGATCTGCTCTTCCTCGGTCAGCTGGCTGGCCAGACGACTCTCGCTCGGTGTGGGATGGAAGACCGGCACTGGTGGGGTGTCCTGCTAGGATACACAGATCACAAAAAACAACCCGTCTTATCTTCAAAAGCAAAGTCCAGATATTGGAGGCAAACAGTCTTTGTTGCTACACAGAAATTCAATCACAAATCTATATTTTTTATTTAGCTTTTTGAAGTTACGTTAAAGTGTTTCTCCTTACAGGATTTCTGCTCATACTGTACAGCTTGCATTTTGTCTTTATTATAAGTAATCTTGGTATCTGGATATTGTTCTACATGCTGAACCAGCTGTTTGTGCTGACAAAAAACTAAAACTAAATAATACCCGGATTTCAGCCACAAATATCAAGCAAGGTAACCAGAGATTGAAACTGTACGACCAACAAAATAATAATAAAACGCACATGGGGAATGTTAGACTCATTGCAAATGAAAACAGATGAGAATGGAAAGCTGGCAGGGAAACAGTAGGAACATCAGGAATGTGGTATTTTATGTTTTACTGAAACACGGCTGCAGGGAGATGTTCCAGACATTAAAGCTTATTTATCGGACTGTGAAATTACCTGGCAGATGGGATAATAAAAAAATAAATAAAACTATATAAAAGGACCTTCTTTCCTATGTCCTGCCTCTGCATAATAATATGATTTTTGTATGTTCATGAGACTTAAAAAAAAAAGTACACTACATTGGCAGAAGAGGATGTTTACATATACTACAGGAAAGCATGTGCCTTTTTCTCACAGCCTGATAAAAAAAAAAATCAGACTAAACCTTTCCTGGTTTAGGTCAGTTAGGGTTAACATTTTATCAAACTGCAAAAGAATTAAGAGACTAAACACATATTTGCTTATAATTTTGTAAAAAAAAATTTTTTCAACTGCATTAATTGGATCAAATGTATCTAACTATAGCTTAAGTTTCTCCTCCAGGCCAAACTGTTGCTAACCTCATAAACATAATTTCAACTCCGCTCACAAACTCTGTATGCAGGACTGAGATCAGTAAATCTGTGATGTAAACATTTATTTTGTCATTTTCACCGTTTTGTGACAAAACCGGCGGTGTGATTATTTTCAATGTCTGTTTGGAAGATCCATTTGTGAGAAACATTTAACTTCCTTCCAGCTTTCTTGTGATGCTGAGTAACTATCTTGACATAATGTTATTTTTCCTGTGATGCTTTCCATTTTGGGAAGTGCACAAGTTCATCCACACAGGATAAAGCTGCCACCACCATGCTTCAGATTTGCACATCATTTATTTCTGACGAGCGACGACTTCTGCCTCTAAAAATGGCCTTTCGGTCCATCTTTGTTCAGGTCTCAAAGTAACGGCCTTACCTGCTTCAGCAAGCATATTCACAAAGTTTGCCAATACAAAGTATATGTTATTTCAAAGATCTGTTTATACTTGTGGATGCTGTGGTATTTTAGGGGACTTTGATGTTTTTATTATACCCAACAAGGGCACAGTTATATATATATATATATATATATATTTCTACATGAAAGAACTATTAAGCTTATTAGATGTTATTTGAAAATGGGTTTCTTGGGGGAATGACTATGATAAATGAAGAAGATTTGAGGTCTTTGCTGATCTGTGTGAATTTCATGCAAATTGGAGAATTGACTGACGCTTCTTCCGCCTGGAACAACGACGTAAGAGGTTTTAGCTACAATTTGTTTAATACTACTAAGTTAAAATGTTTTGGTTTTATTTTCAAGACAACTTGTATACATCGTAGAGGACTGAAAGAACGCTTTTTAGCTGCGTCACATGAGACTTAATCTTTAATATACAACTTAAATTCTAACAAACTTGTCATTAATGGGTTTTTATTAAAGTTACTCAAGAACATTAGAACATATGTCAAATACTTGAAAGTTTTAGGATTTTTTTTAAATGCATTTCAGTAAATAAGTGGAGAAGATTTATAATACTATATGTAAAAAAAAAAAAAAAAAAAAAAGTATAATCCTCAACAAAACTTCAAAATGAAAGATGAATGCAGAATTTTTTTATTTGTATCCATGTATAAGGTCATGTTGTTATACTACTTTACAGACTACATTCAGATACATTTTAAGGAACAATCCAATAACATTCTTTTCAAGCTAGAATGAGAAAACCTTTAAGTAATAACCCTTATTGTTACCATAACGTTGTCAATGCGTAAACAAAACTTTTGAGATAACCTTTTAAGAATCACATTTTCTAGAGATTATCTGAAAGCCAGAAAATCTCCAACCTTCAAAGAAGACTTCCAGAAACGCCTTTTCAAGAGCATGCAATGGTTTACTCTTTTAGGGAAGGTTCTCTAAAAGGACCCTATAAAGGAAACATTATGCCTTTAATGTCGAAAGTTTTACTGTGAAATATCCACTTAAAATTGTAAAACTGTCACATAACCTTTATGAGAACTCTTGTGAACATTGTACCAACAGTAATCAGGAAGTCATCCAATCTAACTTTAACAGAACCTTCGCTGAAGCCAGTCTGTCGCTTAGCAGCCCCTTAAAAGTTCACCTCAGATTAAATGCTTCCTTACCTGGTAGGGCGGAGGGGGCTCTCCGGGCAGACTGCCCCCCTCGGACTCGTTTAGCAGCGAAAGGTCATCCCCACCTTGTGAAAACAGGCAATTACCCATTTATCTAAAACCACCATGTGAGAGGAGACGCTTCTTTGTGTGGTCAGAACCAAGCGGTGAACCTGAGCCCCAGGGAACGACCTGAAGCGGCAGGGTGATTTAACTCGAGGCGGCGGCAGGGGACACAAGTTAAGACAAGTCACCGCTGACCGCGGAGTAATACGGTCCTGTGATTCCGACAAGTTTAACAAGATCCGACAAGACGTTAACGAACTGCGTTCAGCCGTTGACTTCTGCCCGTCCAGCTGGTCGCCGTGTTTACAACAGGCAACAAGCCGTAAATGGCGTCATGAGGAAGCACGCCAACAACAAACTTCCGGTTTGCATTTCAAAATAAAATGTTTCTACAAAAAAAAAAAGAAATAACATTATGTATTTACTGTAAGCATATCTATAATAATTCAGGGAAAGAGAGTTTAATACATGTTAAAATAGATAAAGTACGTAATAAACAATTTTGCAAGTTCACAAAAGTATATAGTTTAATTTCTATAAACAGGTATAAAATCCCTAATGTTCATAGATGATACAAAAATAGCATTTGTTTATTCTTGTTTCCTGATGAGTACAGAGAGATGGTTGAGCGCTTTGTGGCATGGTGTGGGAACTATCATCTCACCACATTACGAACAAAACAAAGAATATGATTATTGATTTCAGGAGAAATAGGGTCAGATCAACCCCTAAGTGGTTGATGAGTACCTCGGTGTTCATCTGGACAACGGACCGGACTGGAGATACAACAGTAAGGCCGTTTACAAGAAGGGACGGAGCAGACTGTTCTTCTTGAGGAAGTTAAAATCCTTCGAGGTTTGCAGCAAGAGGCTGCAGATATGCTATAAGTCTTTTGTTGAAAGTGTCTTCTCATCTGCGGGAGCAGCAGCAGCAGCAGCATCAGGGCAAGGCATCTAAAGAAAGGCTCAACAACCTGATAAATAGGCTGGTTCTGGGGATGACTGTGGAACTTCTGGAGAGGATTTTAAAATCATATCAAGAAAAGTGTGGACAAACCTGAATGTCCTATTCGTGACGCTCTTATTGGAAAACAGTGTCTCTTCAGTCAAGGGCAATACAGACAGCTACAGCCATCACCATCTATAATAACCCTTCAATTAAATCTGAACCTCAAACAACATTTGATTTGGGATATATATATATGTATATATATA
>JAVLVB010001108.1:4015739-4034005 GCA_032876305.1 Orestias chungarensis
ATATATATATGGTGTGTATATATATATATACAGCTTACGTTTACAGTAAGCGCAAAATGCCAAGAGTTTCTCAGAGGTCAAATACGTAGCGTTAAATGACTGATGACTGTTTACGTTTTTCACGTAAAGCACCACGTGTGCGGAAGTGGGCGGCAGTCTGGGACGTCCATTCGGCTGACGCCACTCCGACGCTCGGTCCGAGAGATGGTAAGTAGGGGAAGTTATGGGGTCAGTCGGCTTAGGCAAGTTATAAAACTCGTTTTGTTGGCTGTTTCCATGAAAACTAATTACATTTATGTGGCGACATAAAACGAGAGAAAACGTTTAAAGACTATATAAGATCTAACAAATGTATCTAACTTTAGTAACAACACACCCACACTGGAGGTGCTGGGAGGGATTTGTTTCTCCCTATTTTCAGATGTTTCTCATGGAGTTATCTCTATCTCTATCTTCTATGTTCCAGAGATTACATTTTACTCTTTAATTTCATTCTAGACTGTTGTGTGCCAAAAAAAACATCACGATTGCCTTGCTTTACATTCAGATTGGAGTCTATATATTACTATAATGTTTAGCATTCTTGCTTGCTGCTACACTACAGTAAAGGACAAGCCACTTCTTTTAGATTTTCGTACAGTACTTTAGTTCCTGTTATTCAGCCTCATATGTTTGAACCACAGTTTGATTCTGATAAACCTCCAGCCACGATGAATGCTTCTGTGATGCTGAAGCATCCGTCATGGCTGGATGAATACTACTACTATACGTCAGTGGGCTCTAAAAAGATACAATGTATATATGTATATATATATATATATATATAATGTGAGGCTTTATCTAATTTTATTTAAATAGGAAACTGGTTGTTCAATGCGCCTACCTCCACCCCCACCTCTGCCTCCACCCTGTAAAAACCAGCCACCTAGAGTTCCTCCTCCGCCACGCCCTCAACATGCTGCGGTTCCATTTATGTGCGACGCAAGGCTACCAGTCCAAGAAACAGGCGATCAGCCTGACGAATCAGTCGACTCGCCGGTGAGTTCGTGCCTTTTCGTCAATCGGGAGTTATAATGAACTGAGACGGCTTACAGATGTTGTGGTGAGATCGCTGCAGGTCCAGAACAGCACACCTCCATATGCACCTGTGCATGGACAGGAGGACACGGAGTGTCATGATGAGGGGAAGCAACCCCCAGTGCAGGAAACAGACCGTGCACCTCAGATGTATGAGAACCCACAAGTATGTCAACCAAAAGACTTTCTCAGAAGCAATACAAATTTCTTCTAATAATAATAATAATTCCAATAAGTAGTATGATCATGTCAACTATATGAGGTCAGTTATTGGTCTGGGCTATTTTTGCATTCATTACTACATTCATTTAATTTGAAAGTGATCAGATCAGCCGATAGCTCTGCTAAAAACCTAAAGAAGCCTAGGTTGCACTAAAAGCAGCTTTCAGCTTGTCCACATTGTTGAATCTGGTTAAATTAGGGTTTCGGTCAGAGCAGGTTGTTGGTCAGCGAAGAACCGTTGGCACCTTGGTCATTCAGCAGGTATGGATAACTTTTAATCGGTCTCCATAAAGCTTGAGAGCAGTAGGGAGCATGAAACGCTCTAAAACATCTGATTTTGAAACAGAGTGGACAACCCCAGCAGAAATAATGCCTCTACACGTCCTCCCTGATTATTGAAACCTCAACCTGCACTTTAAGAAATGTCCACTATTTACCTCCACTCTCCCCAGACTATAGCACATTAAAATCCAAATTAAATGTAATCTATATTTTCTCTAGCAAGAAGACTGAACCATAGTTTCACCTTTTTTCATCTCAAGTAAAGTTATATGCTTAATACATTTTCCCTCACTCACTTGTGGCTTAAGCCAAGTTATATAAATATGTGGTTGCATATATCCTTAGTTAATCTGTGTGGTATGACCTTTGAAGCACTCAATCTTAGACCACACCTTGTTATTTTCCCAAAACTGGTATAAACTCATCTCAAGGTTGGTGTTATCTCAGCAGCTTGTAATCTTTTTTCAGCCGCAGTTTTTTTTCCTTCCACTCACCTTTCTATAAATAACCTCTTTTCATCACTACTTTCATAATTAAGTGGATGATGCTACTGTTTGCTACATCTGCTGTTGAGTCAGCAGACTTTCTCATGATTGTGTTGGTCATGTCATAAAAAGTCCTTCTTAAGTAATATTCTATTACAACCATAGCAACTTTTTGCATATATAAACTTTTTGGCACTGTTAAGATTTATTGATCTGCGCCTGTGTAATGTGAAATTTTGCATCCACAGCTCTCTGAAGCTGCAGATCCGAATGGAGGCGTGAGTGGGGAGGATGAAGATGTTGACATGCAACTACCCACAAGTACTTAATTTATGTCAAGGGTGTGTATTACTTTCAGTTAAAACGTCATGATGAGTCGAAAAGACCAACATTATGCCCTTAAGGACACATATTTCGGAGGCATATGACAACATGAATAATGGGCTACAGTAACACTGACTCCCATGGGGATATCTCTCTTCCTATGTGGGATGATTACCTGTGTAACTGCGTAAATTTGGGAACGCTATAACTCAAAAGCACATGTTTAGTGTATGATAGAGGTTGTGGTTCCCGCTTAGTCATAATGCAACCGCATAATGAACTGTCCCGTTTTCATTTCCTTCACTTGACAGTTCCACTGTGGTTAGTTAGCTGCAGTTCATCTTGTGTCTTTGTTTAACAAGCCCAGGTTAATTAAAAGATGGTGTTGTATCAATAGTGAAGTTATTTCCTGGCAGAAAAAAAGTCAGGACTAAAAAAAAAAATTACTTGTGACACTTGAGCTACACAGAAGTATTAACTCTTAGTGCATTCAACGTGTTGCACATTTAAGACTTAAAACTGGTACACAATTTTAGACATTGTGTGAAGTGGATGCCTGGAGGGGACAACGTTATCTAGGGTTCGCACACCAGAAAGCCAAAAGCAGATAAGAGTTTTAAAAGTTAAAAGTTTTGTTATGATGTGATCATGAATAGGGAATGATTGTTTTCTCTTTGAAGGACAAATAAACTAAGATACACAATGCAAATCACTGAAGTTTAGTCTTTTCTCCATTAACGTAAATTCATATAAATAAAAAGTAATGGGCTTGCTCCGTGTTTAGACCTTCCTCTCATCGGTAGTACAGGGTTCCTGTAGTTTTCCTTTTTATGTAAGGATTCCACAACTTTCTAGATTAGTTGTAGCATTTATTGTAGTTTTAAAATATAAAACATTAAAGTTTACCATGTATGGGTGACTGCTGTTTCTAGATTCAGCAGCCTTTGAGTATGGACTTTTATCCATAAATGATGGAAAAAGAGTGTATGTACATTCCTGAGTGAAGAATAAAATGCAAATTTATACTATAGATAGTGAAATGCAGTTAATGAGCTATTGGCTGTTGCAAGGGGCTATGCAAAACTGGTGCATGAGTGGAGAAACAGTCCTAGGATAGGGGGTCTTATGGTACCATGTTTGTGTGGGAGGATGCAGCAGAGAGAGAACTGAGTGCTCCGACAGCCTGATGGAAGAAGCTGTCTCTCAGTCGGCTATTCCTGTCCTGGAGGCTACGCGGTGTCTGCCTAGACGGCAGCAGGCTGAAATGCTACGTGATGGAAAATAAAGAAAAGGAAGCCGAGATGGAAGGGAGTATACTGGGGAAAATGAGGGATGTAGGGACAAAATATTTAGCCAAAGAGGAATAAATGCTCAAAAACACAAATATTTTTCTATACTCATTCTTCCACACTTTTCCAGACTTGTAAAATACCGCATTAATGTCCACGTCTATCCACACTGCGTAGCGTCGCTGGTGACATCACTGTTGGATTCGATCAACCGTAGCTTTCACACGTTCCATCATTTTAAAATGTAAAGTTACAAAGTAAAGGTTATTTATTTTTGATGATCTAATTAAATGCTAGACTAGTTAATTGTGGTACACAATTATCGTATTTATTTTCAGAACCTGAGGAGATGACATCTGGATGTTGACAGCTAAGTCTTTGATAGAAGATCTGTTAGGGTACTGTTAGGGTGAAGTTAATGAATTTTGCTTGCTGTTAGGCCGCATAATTCACGATAGATCACCAAAGAAAACATTTGAAGATGTCTTAGAGATTTGTAATACCTGATTTAAAATACAGCTGTTTTTGAATTGGGTAGCTACATCTATAGCAATCTAGAGATCTAAGTGTAACAGTGATGACAGAGCTATCTCTGCTCAGCCCAGACTTAATAGCAATGTACTTTTATTAGTATGGATTTTCTCTGCTTATGTCCTTTCTTTTATCATGGTTTGTATTCAGTTCTTGATTTGTATAAATGTATGTTTTCTTCTAGTATTTTTTTTTTATCTCTGAATCTTAGCTCTCTGTTTTAGCTGTGGCTGATGTAAAATCACTTTATAAATAAAGCGTATCTTACATTCAAACTCATGCCGTCACTTTTATTTCATGTTTGCGTATTAAAACCTAATTGTGTCTTTAGCCTTTAAAAATATATATTTTTAAACTGCTTTTCACTCTGAGTCTAAAACACCCGAAGTCGATAAAAATACGTAACTCATTTCCAGTTGTGTTGATTCCTGCTCTGTTAGGAGTGCAAACACACTCACTTGTGCATGTTCGACCATAGAACATATGGTGTGCACTGTTCACAGCTGAAAACCTGTTTTATTTGGCCTACAAACACAGGGGAGAGCATCTGGAGTGTGCAAGAGCAACTGCTTAGCTATTATTTTTCGGTCGTTAACACACCGTCTGCATTGTCGGTCTGCGTTAAAGTTTTTGTTTGTTTTTGGTTTTTTACATGTTGAACACCTCTCCCTTTGAAAGAAACATCGGTGACATGCATCTAATGGGAAAAGAATCGTAACATCTCTAAAAACTATAACAGTTTCATGTTCTGTTGTGTCCAGATAATTCTGCTATAATTTGGTCCACTTTTGCATCTGTATTTCCAAAATGTTTAGTGAGATTTTTAATTATTGTGAATTTAAGATTAATTTATTTTCTAAATCACCTGTGATGCACATAATGGGTTACAGCATTTAGGTAGATAATTAAATAATTCCTCTGTTTCTCTTGTACTCTCTTTTTTAAGCAGTACTAGATGATCTGCTGCTTTTAATGTGTAGAAGTGTAACTTGTTTCCTGATGAGTTTCTTTAAATAATGCTTGATATAACATGATAATATGTAAATGAACCAAATTAAAATGTTAATTTATTTTCTTCCTTTAAACAACACAATTTCTGTGTATTTTAAAATCAAACCTGTTTTTGCTTTGGCAGTTATGACTTGGTGTTTAGAGGACAAACTGACGAATTCTTCACAGTTTTACGTTCACAGAATATTTTCACAGTTGACCAAGTAATTTCTCACATGTTAAATAATGGAGTTGCTTTTCTGAGGGAAAAAACAAAGTAAAAATAAATTAGAGAATTGCAAGAGGAGACGGGAACCTGAAGGAAACAGTCATGTTAGACAGGAAGAGGGTGAGAAATAAGTCGAAGTGAAAAGAAGTACACCCTTTTTTTCGGTATGAAATTCAAATTCATAAAAACTGACCTTTATCGTGAGGTAAATTGATTAAAATCTCTGAAGTGTAAAAACTACAATACAAGTTTTGAGAGAACGAATGTCTGCAGCACACGTCTTTTAGCTCAAATGTCAGGGAAGACGGGCATCAGCAGATGTTGCTACCATCATGGACGTCATTTTTTTTGGGGGGGGGACACAGGGGACATGTCCCCTGCCTTCTGTGCCGCTACCTGTTCTACCTGGTGCTGGAGAACTCGCAGCACACGGAGGACATCACGGAGAAGCTGTGGAACGCCGTGCTGGCCGGGGAGTGTGTGTGCGAACGCGTGTGTGAGTGTGCGCATGTGTGTATATATATATATATATATATATAATGTAAATAGTTCTAGTATAGAAACAGTATAGCAGTCGTAGTAAATAGTAAAAGTTGTTCTTTATTTTAAAGTTTGTCTTGCATTTTACTTATTTTACAATAAATTGTTTGGTCATTTATTTTTGCACAATTGAGTTGTTTTGTCATGTAATCTGATTTTATTGAGAAACAGTTTCAATGAAATGAATATTTTAACCAGTGAATTATAAATAAAAGTTCTCAGACTACAAGCACAATCAAAAAAGTGCATGAAAGCAAAAATTATAATAATTATGTCTTCGACAAAAGCTAAGCATTCATCCCAGGTCTTCAATCAAAACATATACAGCAACATATTTTCCTTTTTATAATAGGCATTTTTACTTCTGTTAATTTTTTTGTACGTTATGAAACACCGCGGCCATACTCTCATGCTTGGTAAGTAGACTTTTGGGGGAAAGTGAAATAAGTCGTTATCGCACCAGAAGCCGTTCAAACTGACTTACGGGCCTAGATGTTTGGACCTATTCGGAGCTACATGAACCACATGACCACCTATCGGCGAGTTGAAAAAGTAATAAAATACTCGTCCACGCCTCCTTTGAAATCAAAATTTCGTCCATGGCTACCATTATTTGGGAATGCTTAAGCATCAGTGCTACCAACTGTGCCCCTGTGCAGCCAAAACTATGTTTTACTTGCTACTTTGTAGAAGTGGATATCCCAGTAAATATCAGACGGTGCGGTGCTTACGGGAATTAGTAAAGCAAACCACAGGATCTGGGCACAGCCAGCTTCTACAAGTGTCTCCCATATGCATTCCTGTTGGTTGTTCTGGGTACATCCCACTGGGAAGAGATTCAGCGCAAGGCCGAGGACAGGCTGAAGATTTTATGCATCTTGGCTGGCTTGGGAATTCCCTGAAATTTCCTTGGAGGAGCTGGTCCAAGATGGTGAGAAGGAAGTCTGGGCTTCTTTCCCTAAGCTGCTGCCCTTGTGACCCAGTTAGGTGGAGAAAAATGGATGGATGAATGGGTGAATAAATTAATGACTCAGGACAAAGATGATGATCCCAAAAGCAGCAGAAACTATAAATCAGGATCACTGAAAAAAGGTTCAAGTGGTTAAAATGGTCCAAACGTTAGGATGTGCTTAATGCTGTGGTGCGACCTTACGAAGAGCTGTACAAAATGAATGCCTTAAAACCTCAATGCAAACGGACAATCCCTTATAAACGTGTGAGAAACTGTCAGTTATAAAAGAAAAAGCTCCCTCTTCAAGTGCAGCCAATGTTCATTTTATGAGCTACTGTGTCATAGGATGTATGTTTTTTTTGTTCTTTTTTATTTTATTTTACATTTCGGCTTCACTTTTTGTTTAGCAAATGTTAAATATCTATCATGCAAAAACTGAAAGAGCCATGTTTCTGTTTGTCATAGCTGTGAAATGTAAAAAAAAAAAAATATATATATCTAATGTTACAAAACCTAAAGGAAAGAGATTATTGTTTCATATTATACTCAGACTGACATGATACATCAGAAAGTAAGACATGACAGCAGTTTGGTACAGTCAAGAACATCCTTTTTTATTCAATCAGGTGCTGCTCTTCTCAAACTGTGTTTTTCTTCTTATGGAAAAGAAATTGTAATTAACACATGCATTTCACCTCGAGCTCTGGGGGTGTTCTTACAGATAAGTTGGGCTGCACTGAGGAAACTAACAGGGGTGTAGAAGATCTGGGAATCACGGCGGCACAGAGGGCTGGGGGCGGGGGGGCGTTGCTGCCTATTTCACCAGTAACCATATACGTTAAGAAGATCAGAAAAAAAACCCAAACTAACTAAACAACAGAACAAAGACAGCGGAGCAGTCCAGCATGAGGTGGTCAAAGGTGAACGGTGGGTGACTTCCCTGATTCCCCTAAAAGCTCAGAGATTCAGGTTCTTGGTGGCGTTTTAAAGGGCTGGCTGTTGCGTGGTAGGTGGCTAATACTGCTGAAAGTTTCACACTGTGGAACCTGCCGTGAACAACAATACCGTGCTTTGAATAGTTTGGTTGGAATTTATATGAGATTTTAACCCTAGGAAACAAAAACCACCCCTTTCAACCTCATGTGGGACATTTCCGGTAATAAGGTGCTTGTAGCTTTAATTTTACAGGTCAAAGCCTCCTCATAGGAGGCCTAAATGACGACATATCCTGATAGCAAAAATATGACAAAAAAAATCCTAATTAAAAAGGAACATAAAAGAAATCAAACAAAGCCATAATATAAATAGCTAAAACAAAAGATCAAACTCTTATCGTAGCCCGAGCACCCCCTTACTAACCTCCCCGTAGCAGTTTGTTTAGCCCTCTTGCCCCATCAGTCTTCTTTGTAAACCTCTCTCGCTCGCACACACCCTTAAACTCTGCCGTCCCTCCTGAACCCACCCAAGTACACCCCCAAGAAAGCCCATCAGTGTAATTTGTTCACTTACATTAGCTGCTGAATGGAGAAGCTGAAGAGGATGGGTATGGTAATACAATGTGAAGCATACAGACAAGAATAACATGTGAGCTAACTGCATTCTGCTCAGACAAAAAGTTCCTCTGCAAATGTTTTTTTTTCTTCTTTTCTTTGTTTGTTTTTCTTTTTTTTACCCTCGCCACAGCGGGAGAGGATGGGGAGAGAGAGCGCGCGAGAGAGACGGACACAGTTACAGAATACTCCAGTGTCTAAGAGAAAACAGACATTGGAGACAGAGGAAAAGAAAACAAAAGCAAGAGCTGAACAAGAACAAGTTTTTTTTTTTGTTTTTTTTTGCCCATTTAATAATTTTTTTTTTGTTTCGTCATTTATCAATAAAAAGTAAAGAACTAATTCACACCGGTTTTCATTTGTACTTTACAAAGGCGCATATCTATATATATATTATAAACATATAGATACACAGCTTTGAAAAATGAAGTAAGGATAGAGGGGAGGAACATTGAAGGGAGGGGATGCATTTTACAGCCAGAGGAAGGAGTTTTCCCTAAGCGCTGATTGGACGGCAAACTTTTGCCGCCTTGTGACACTCAGGGGCAACCTGCAACCTAAAGCTGTTTCCAAAAGAAAAGGAAAACCCAAAACAAAACAACGGGGTTTTAATTACAAGATGGAGTCTGTGAACAAAAGGCACTTTGAAAGGGACAACCTTTACAGCTGGGAAACTATACACTACGGCACAAGCACTATAAGAGTCATCATTTACAAAGGAGGGGCGGAAAGGGAGGGCGAGAGGCTCACCTTGCTGACTGCTTCATAAATGGCTCAATGCTGTTTAGCCCCGCTTTCTCTTTCTGTTATCTGGACAGAGGTTCGGTAGCCACATTAACACAACTTGAATTCTAAAAAAAGGATAATGAATACTTAGCATCAGGAGGAAGGTTTATGCCAATATTTGTTGGGATAAAAATAACAAAACAGAATGCAACTGAGAGGGTTGATTCCCTTTTGCTGGTGAGCTACAGGCAGTGTGTGGAGAAGTTGTCAGCGTGGGATTTGTTTCTTTTGAAAGGTTGAACCAGAATGCCTTTTGTGTCACCACCTTTAGGAACGGAATGCCTCTCCCCATACTAGATACACAGAGAAGAATACAAAGAGAGAGGAACAACGCTGTTTCCTAAACGCCCTGTTGTTTTTGTTTATCTATAATAGTTCTGAAAAGAAATATGAATTTATATTGTTGAAAGCACCAGTTTTCATTTGATAGATTCTGTTTTGAAGCCGTGTAGATTATTTATTTTTTTTCCTTCAGCCCTCCCACATTTTATAAACAAATTATTACACATAAAACATTATTTTCTTTAAAAAAAGAGTCAAATAAAAACAAATACCCCCAACTTACAAAGACTACAATTTTTCATGGCCCTCTAGTTTAGAGTCCTGGAGCTTATGGACTTGAAACAAACATTTTTTTTCTCTTTTCTTGTAGCTTTCTTAAAAATCTCTAACAGACAAACACAATGATCTACCCAATGCATTGCACTTGGCTCAATCAACACATTATTTTCAATAATACTTTCCATCAAAAAACAAACACTTTTCTTCAAACCTAAGGTCGATTTTTTTTTCTTTTAAACATGATCATCTAAGTATTATAATGCAGATGGCGATGGTGTTTGTCGCTTTGATTCGTAACAGCAAGGCGATCTTACTGAAACAGATTTTTTGTGTGTGTGTGTGTGGGGGGGGGAGTTCATAAAATAACTAGACTGCCAACAGGCTTGAGGAGTAATAGTGGAAAAGATGCATCCATCATAAATATATATGTATATTATATCTCTGTCTTTATAAGAAAATGAAAAAAAAATGCAGTCCTCTATGAACATCCGTCCAGGGGCCAAAGATTTCCACATGCACCAACACCAACCTTCCCTGTAGCTTATTTACGGGAATAGAACCTGAAGTCAAGTTAATTACTAATTGCATGAGGGGAATACAGAGGCACTTCCATATATTGTTATATAGCTGTACACAGAGCTAATGTTTCTTTAGAGGCTCAAAAGGTCCTCTCACAGCCCGGTTAACTATCCCTGCAAAACAGAACCAATAGCCAGGCAGTCCAGTTATTTTGTGAGGTCAGTTTTTTTTTTTGTTGTTGTTGCATTGTGTCATGATGAAAAACAAAACAAAAAAACACAAAAAAACAATTCTAAAAACGATTCTAATGTGAACATTTACATTTAAAAAAAGTCAAATTAAAAACACACCCCTTAAATGAATGAAAAACCATTAACAAAGGCAGTTTGGAGAACCAATTTAAAAAGGCTTCCCTTTTATTCAGGTTGCCGTTGGATTTAGTGTGCTTTTTTTTTATGTGTGTCTGTGTGTGTCTTCTGAATGTTCATGTGACAGCGATACAGCATGAAGCAATGCAAGGGATGGATGTGATGAGCTGTTGTCAATGTGCCGTCCGTTTGTGAGAAGTTTGAGAAAATGCGGCCGAAGTCTGAGTGTGAAACTAAATGAGTAACTGCAAACTACAGAAATGCACGATGTTATGACATGCAAGAAAAGGCGCAAAAAAAACCAACAATCCAGGTGGTAAAAACCCAAAATCAAAATCGGAACAAAGTCGAAAGAGAAACAAAAATTAAAGCTAATAAACTGAAGCTGCTGCTGTATGCGCACGGCTTTTGATGTATAATAAGGTGATTGTATTCATGCTACGCATGTGACCGAAAATGTCTGTCGTCTTTAGGGCCTTGACATAATCACAGCTTCATCCCAACATTGACAGGCAACCTCCATTCACTTCTCCGATCACTCATCTGACCACTGATGTGCAACAATGTTCATCCCTTATTAAAAAATTAATAGTGCATAGGTGAGGGGATGAAAGAGCACATGCAGCGTTAGTGTTATGACTGTCTGTCATGTGTTCGCTTTCTTGCACTCGCCTCACGGCTTTCACTTCTACAAGCAGGACGCCCTGATTCTTTGACAGGTAAACAAAGACCAGCCACTTAGTGCATATACATCACACCATCAGATGGTGCCGCCATGATTGGCCAATCGGAAATGAAAGGGGCTCGGGGGTGAGTGAGTAAAGCATGAGTGTTGCTGACAAAGAGGTATGAGGCTGTGATTAACTTAACTGTTCAGAAGTATTTGGTGGAGTGGATCCACGGTGGGAAAATTATGCTGGGGCGAGATATGTGCAAAGAAAAATCACAAACATCCATGGATGCAATGTGGGTTAGTGATCTTTTCGGCTTGCACATTCGACTCCACCGTTTGCCGTGACTTGTTCGTTTTTGGATCTCCCAGCCAATGCATGGAGTTTCATTGTGGAGACAACAAAATGTAAAAGAAAATGTAATATATGCATATAAAAGAAAGATAAACAAATGTTAAATTGGTCATTTATCTGGTTTTTACATTGTGTTTCCTTTCTGCCATTTCAAAGCGTTTGTGAGACAGTTCCTCCTCTTCCGTGCATTCTGTATCTGTCCGCACAATCTCACCTGAGCCTCCTCTTTGAAGAAGGGTTAAGCAGTCCTATTCAAATGGTGTTGGAGTGGGAGTCCTCTAGGGGGCTTGTAGGGTTTGTTTGTATTTTTTCCCTCCATATTCTGTAGTAGTACTTTCAAAAGTGTTTGGCGAATAATACCTTTTAGTGTCAGCAGTTTGTTCTTTATCAGCGGTGATGCGTTTTGTTTTTCAGATTTTGGATTTTCATGACACACATTTAGCTGTTGATTCATAGAGGCCTTGTCAGAGGAACCAGGACTGTAAAGAAAAAAGAAGAAGAAATTGTTTCATTATGTTTTAACACCTTTTTCATAGGCATTCATATTTTGATCAGTTAAACCAGTTCAAGAGTTACAGCAGCATGCAGAGAAAAACATGACAAGAGCATGAAACGTTATTCATTTTGAACATTTCACATCAGGTTTAATCAAGCTATAATCAAAAGTAAAGTGAAAAATGTTAAATTCACAAAACACCAGCATAAATCATGTTATCCGATTTGTTTCTATATATAGAGGATGCATAAATATGAATATTGTTGTTGCTTTTTCCATGTTTTCTGAATCATATAATGTCACATTTAGTAAACTAGAATGTGTGCTGTGATGAGGGTCTCTTGTCAGATACCTTAAATATATTCAAAATAAGCACAGTTTTCATTCGGCCAACATTTCTCTGTTAAAATGTATATTTTATTTGGTCTGATTAAAAATTACAGTCTAAATTTTTATTATTTTTTATTACCAACTCGTCAAAAATCAGCACTAATAACAGAAATACAGGCTTAAAAATATCAGTCTATGTGCAAGAATTCAACACAATGTGTTGCACTCTTTGAATTGAGTTGCTGAGGTAAAAACACTTTTTGATCATATTTAAGTTTATACAAAATGACTGTATGTACAATGTTGAATATTTGATTACAGTACTTGTCTTTGTACCTTAAAAAACAAGTACAATTTTTTTAAGGGTCAAACAGTTTAGAAAAAGGCAAAATAATGGAGTTTTCCACCAAACTGGTTCTGAGGCTTTGCTTATAAGTACTGAAGGCACTCTGGCGTTAGGAAATCTATCCTCCAACCAACCGAGAGGGCTAAAGTTGGCTCGAGCGCTCCTTCTTTTCTCTTAGCTGTTTGGATGACGTCAGCTTTTACGTAGTATTGTTGTGATCCATGTGGTTATATTTTATGATTTGTTGTGTTTTTCTTTATTTATAAATTGTATCTCGATGTTTGTTTTTAGCTTCTGTAGCTGTTTGAGACTTTTCTTAAATGTAAAGTGCTTCATAAATAAAATGTATTATTATTATTATTAGTTATTTGAGGCAAAAACAGTTATTTACCCATTCATCTAAGATAACTGTGTGTCAGTAGGGAAGGACTTAAAACTTCTGAGACTCTGGAAAAAATTAAGCACATTATGAACCTTGTACCTGAATGATCTATCGACCACTAGAGGGCGACCTTCTACTGCTTTTGCAACATTTGTTGAGCCATCTCGCTCATTACAAAGTCGTTTCTTCAACTTCGTAGTTCCCCATAATAAATGTTGTCACCTGGCTTACTTTCTAAAATACTGTTGTGTTTATGCAAAGTTAGCAACACCTGTGTCAACCTATTTGTTTTTCCAGTTTGACATACTCTATCATTTGCTACCAGTTTACATGTAAGGTGATCCTACTATGTGTGTGCTCTTAGGGCTAGAGTGCTCTCAGGCTACAATGTAACGCTTCTTTGAGCAGCTAGTCCAGAGATCAAGTTTCTCAGTCTGATAAGATGGCAAAGTAGAGGCTTTGGCACAGGCGGAGCGCTTCTGGCAGCTCGAGACATTCCACTGACTTTAGTTTAAAGACAACAGTTACTCACAACACTTTCAGCAGTAAACTCTATGTTCCCCCTACATACAAAATTGGACCGTAAGAAAGTATCAGTCCTCTCAAACTTCTTGATCACAAACACATCTGTCTGATCCTGGTGTCTGCCGATAACACCTCCTTCTACTGGCTCCACCATGCTTTTTCCTTTCCCCACTCTTTTATTCCAACTCTTCCAATGTAATCCTTGGCAATGGAAAGAGACCCCCCTGCAAACCACCCCCCCCCCCCCATCCCAAGTCCAAGTTCAATGACATCATGTCTGGTTGCTGCTGGCAACCAGACAGCCGGGACGTGACTGTGAAGTGCAGCGAGCTTCAACTAACTCTCCGTTTCATCTGCACTGTTCTTTCTTGTTTTTCATCCATATCTTCCTTTATCCCTTCCTGCATAGCTGATGCCTGATCACTAGAGAGCTCCTCAGACCAGCTTTTATCTGCTCATTACTCTTGACAACAGTGGGAAGGCTTTCTCCTTCTGTCTTGGCTAGTTGGCTTGCAGACCTCAAGGCGGGCTGGCAGGGCCATCGTCTGAAGCTCGCCATATGCCAGAGAACAGCAGGACAGGCAGAGACGTCTGCTTCTCACAGAAGCTGAAGCTGACCTACTAGGCTAAGCTAACTGAGAGCTCATGCTATCAGTGCCTATACTTCTAATGTGCATAAGAGAAATCTGAAAGTAATATCTCTGGTGCAAACTATTAACTGGCATGCTAGAAAGACAGAAGCTGTTTAAGTCATTTATTTTAGGACACAGAATGTGGGGCAGGGTTTTTGGCACAGTGGTAAAGTGTATGTGCGTGCACAATAATGCACGTTTGGACCGTGTTTGGATGTCCCCTAAGTGCCAAAGCTGCATCTGTGGAAGAGCGGTGCAGGTGGGGGGCTTCGGAAGCAGAAGGAGCTCATTGAGAACGTGGACAGATCATGCACTGGGGGGGGCGTGACGAGCGGATGCAGATCTTTTCCATGTGTGCGTAGGGAAGGCGGGAGAGCCGAGTTGGCTGCAGGCAGGTGCGGTTAGCCCCTAATGAGAAAAGTTGTGTTGGTGATGGAGGAGGCCCAAGACACTGCAGCCCAGTGGCAGAGCACAGCCAAAGCCTAAACCACAATGTAGTGCACTGCTGGCCTCACACACTGCACTAGCACACACTGTGGGACCTTGTAGAGATAAATCAACACCGCTGGAGCTAAAATGAACTGGCATTAGTTGCTCTTACTGTGGGGACCCTACTGTGGTACAGGCACTGTAAACCAATACTGAAACTGAAGGCCTTGATACATGGCAACAGTCAATGTTGCAGGGAAAGTTTGGAGAGACGGAATAGAGTTTTTTAGCAGGAACACAGCAGCACAAAATGGAAAATCTAAAGAGCTAACCCTTGAAGTACCGAATTAGTGATGAGTAGAGCAAACTTAATAAACTTGACAAAAGTCTTGATTTTACAGGGCTGGTAAAACATATCAACTGTGTAACTATTGCCTTTGTATCAAGGGGTTAATTCTAAAGAACACGCCTCCTTATTTAAACCTTGACACTTGAAAAAGTGCATCTATCAACAGCAATGTGCAGAGTCAAACTTATAGTGGGTGGCGAGCGAAGAGGGGAGAAGACACAAACAGAGAGGGAGGAGGAGGCGGTGGATATGTGGATGTTTAGTAAATGAGGGAGGCTGGCAGGGTACCTGAGTCTGCTGGGGGATATTCAGAAAGTTGTCCCGTGTTCCGATGCCGACAAACCGGTTGGGAGCTGTGGAGCCTGGCGTGGAGTATGCTACAAACAGAGAGATACAGGTGTGTACATGCTTTTACACACACGCATACACGCTCAGCCTGTAACAGAGTCTAATGCTCTCATCATAGTTTTCTTTAAGATTTTATATAGTGATAATTGACCTGCTCAGGTTGTGACTGTATATCTTTGTCAAGTGAGTTTCTTGGAAAATTGATCAATCAGGGAGGAATAGTGATTTCTTCTTGGTTAATAGTTATTTGTCCACATTGTTGGGCAGGTTCAGTTTAATAAGTTTAAACCCACCATTATATTGTTTTTAAGGAGGGGCAAACAGTCTGCAAACAGACACTTCTCAGCAGCCCCCTAGCCTCAACTATGAACCACTGGGTTTTTAGAAAACCATTCCAGAAAATACTGTGGACTTTACATGGAGGAAACTTACTTATTGCTAAAATCACAATTAATTGATTAAGGGCAGGAGTAAGGGGGCTTTTTGACTCAGTTAACTCATCCCACTGGACCAAATTTAGGGCAGTTGTGCTAACAGGACTCCAATATGGTGGCTGAGAGGAACCTTTGCTGTGCTGGATCTGAACAAGTGAAGGGCATGGGAATGCATAGGGGTGACAGTGACAGGACTGGAGACCGATGCATTTTTGAGTGTACCATATGCATCCGTATGTATGTTTCACATGTGTTTTATGACTATTATTAACACGTAAAGACAAAAATTAAAGGGCAAGAAAAAAACTTCACAGTGATAACAATCATCAGGATGAGGGGGGAAAAAATATGACAAAATGTCACCGTATTTATTTATATAGACGTTGATATAAATAAATAGGTCTGACGGGTTAATCTGGGAGTGTAGGAAGAAGCTGAAATGAAAGAAAGAGAAGAAAAGGTAGGAAAAAAATGAGCCCCGGTCGCTCTGTTCAGCGCCCCTTCCTGGTGTGCCTCTCCCATGACCCGACTCTCGCATCGGACCTGTTTGGGATGGAACCAACCAAAAACTCACCACTCCTCTCAGCACCCCCCCCAGTAAAGCGACTAATTAAACAGATTTGATTATACTTTCCTATTCATGTTCAGAGACATACCTTGTTCTTGTAATGATGTGATTTTTCATGTTTAGTTTGTTCCCAATTTTTAATTGGTACGAGATTTGCGTGAAAATGGCGAGGGGATCGGTTTTGTGAAGTGGGGCATGGATTCTTTTTGGAGTCGACGCCAACTGCCCTAATTTTGTTCCCTTCGAAATGAAAACGAGAAAAATAAAGGAAAAGGAAACAAAGAAAGGAAAATATGAGCATAAATATACAAAACAATAAATAAAAAGGAGAGCGCCAAAAAGAAATGACACGGAGGTAGATTGTATTGCAGGTGTCAGAGGGACATGCAAAGACCGATTTGATCAAAGATCTGCAGCAAGAGAGGAAATGGACTCTCTACTTTTGCAAACTAACAAACATTGTCAAAAGAAAGGAGAGAAACTACACTGCCTGTTCTGGAGCAAAAAAGGCAATCCGTCAGCAGAGAGAAAAAGAGGGAGAGAAAAAGGTGGAGGAAGGAAGCAGAGCTGGTTTGCAAAGACATGGAGAGAGAAAAGTCAACTGAATTTCAAAGCTTGAGCAAGTGAGCCCCTGTCAGACATGAACTGCTTTCATTAAACTGGATGGCATCTGCGCTCCCTTTACAACCATATTTGATACGCTCCTCATCAGGCTGTCTAATTTAGCATTTTGGAAGCTAAACATGGGGCAGACATGTGATGATTAAAACATTATAACTAGCGGAGCAAAAAAAAAAAATAATCACAGCTATTACTAGCTCATAAAACCTGATTTAATTTCTATTTGAAGACTCTGTTTTGTTGGAAATAAAAACCTTCTAAGTTATTTCCATGTCGAATATGTACTGCTATGGTTTAGTTTAAACAGTACACATGAAATTCTCATAGGGATCGTAGCAGGAATACAACATGTATTTATTCAAGTGAAAGTTTGGTGTCCATCTCCCACAGTTTGTTTTCACAATGTCCCTTTTAACTGCCGTTCATGTGATCTATTACTAAAACAAAATGGTTAAAAGTAATAAGAAATATGGTTTAAATGTATGAATAAGTGAATTGTGTCTTTGAACAGCTTGATGAAGGCATACTCAGGCTTACTCAAGTCTGAAAAGGGCTGCAGAGGAGAGTGACAAAGGATTCTGGTTTGGCAAAGGCGTAGATTTTTTTTTTCCCCTGACAATATTACCTGTTGCTTCTGCACCACAGCAGTGTACATATGAGGAATGAAGAAAATTCAATAATTTTCCTGGGGGCTGCTGGTTGTTTGAGCAGACTGCAACCTTATGGAAGACTAACTAAAACTAACCACTTCTATAGTAGCTATAAAAGCGATTTTAGGCATGTGTAGTTTCATCAATTCAACTAAATCATAAGCATAAGGATACCACACATTATACAGCAACTTCTATGATGTCTAGTATTTGTTGGGTCAAAGTATAATTTTACAGCCAATTTTTGTGATTGGACAGGCTTGAATTTTTGGGGGACACTGGGCATCGCTTTATGGAGCGGGGTGGGGGAGTGACTTACACGGAGATGTGGGTGAGCTGAGTCCACCGTCAGTGGGCGTGCTGATGGGTTTAGAGTCGGGCATGGGGAGGGGCACAGGGCGCGCCACCGGGGGTGGCGGGGGCAGC
>JAVLVB010001108.1:4034105-4056888 GCA_032876305.1 Orestias chungarensis
CACACACACACACACACACACACACACACACACACACACACACACACACACACACACACACACACACACACACACACACACACAATCCCTTCCAGAAAAAGTTGCTGTATTTCTTTTTTTCACATTTTGTTATGTTTAAACCACAAAGATTTGTTACATTTTTATGAAATATATAGAACTAGGATGTATATTTGCTCATTTTACTCTGAAATCTCTAAACATAGCCAATCTGTCTAACTATTGGGGTAAATATAACTGGTCTGGGAGGCCTAAAAAATAATATAAGTTTGGATAAATAGTATATTATCGAGTTAAAATGGGTCAGGCAAAATCCACAAGTTAACTTAAAGGAAAAAACATGCACAACTTTATGTTCCATCTTCGGTCTAATCCCAATGAAAGAAAAAAACAAGGTTTGTGGTTTTAACTGAGCAAAATGTGAAAAAGGTGCCAGCAGTATGAATATATTTTAAAGGAACTCTAGAGATAATTATTGGAAGTGATTCATTCACACAAACAGGATTTTATTTTTTAATTCCAAAGTTATGAACATTATCTCACACACAGGAGAAAGACAGATGGCGGGATCAATTTAAGGACAGTTATGGATTGTTAGGAGAGGTTATAGTGAAATGTACAAACTAAAAATTGTACAAACAAAAAGAAAATCAGTACTGTGTGCAAAGGATGTCAGTTTGGATGAGGGTGTTTGCCTTCAGTAGATGTATGTTATTTAAAATGACAGATGATTTTTAGTTTGTGAAGCAATAAGAAACAACGGTTAAAGCTTGATACGTCAATATGAAAATCCGAAGGTCACATTTACAGTAAAGGTTTACAGTTTAACTCTGCACCTGTGCATGCGTCAGAGCATTTAGTAGCCCTCGGGGATTACAAAAGTAAGCTGAATGCTGTGGTCTTAACAATGAAAGTGGACATATTGTTACGTTATAAAATGTACCTTACACAGATGTGTTTATTCAACCCTAAAACAGCCCCCTCTGAGCCTCGGGGGAATTTTGGTATTCAGTTTATTCCTCATTCCAAGTAAACACTTACAATAGATCAACCAGTGGGTAACCCTCAGATATCTCTTGCTGAACTGCTTAGTTCCCTTTAAGTTACTTGATCTCCCATCAGGCATTAAGAAACCAAAAACTTACACATTTTCAAACAGACTGTGAAAGGTGTCGCAGATCTTGAGAGAACATTGTTTTCACACGAGCACAAACAAAAGTGTAAAAAAAAGGGAAAAAAAATCTTAGGGTAAGGGCTAAATCTTAATGCCGTCGAAAATACTCAGCTGGCTCGTCCCGCGTTTGAAGCCCTGCTGCTCTATGGCTGACTAAATGCCCATTGCCAGGTCTGGCCAAAACCTCTCTTTGCATCTCTAATAAACAAGACCTCTTTCAAAACAAAACAAAGAAAAATGGCAGAAAATTTACTATTTTAGAGTTTGTTGAATCTTATTTTTTTCTGTTAGTAGTAACAGCCGACTGCCGGCCAGAAATGTGCCTTAAACTCAAAGTGCTTTCCGATTTAGATGCTTTGCTTTGTTTCCGGTTTCCATCACAGATCATGTAGAAAAGCAATCCACAGTCGACTCTTCCTTACTGTACGGTTTAGAAAATATAAGTGAATCACTTACCTGTGCACTGGGCTGTCCTGTGCCATCCGTGCACACAAACTGCACAAAATCCTTAAGTGGGTCCTGGTGATGGTAGCGAATGGTGGGATGGGTGAAGTATGGGCTGGACTGCTGGATGATAGAGGAGGAGGGGAAGTGCAGGGCTGAAGCTGAGGCACGAGGGCTCCCTAAGAATAAAAATCCATATAAAGCAAAACAGAGAAATGAAGAAGACAAAAGTGAGGAGAGGATACTGAAACAGGTTCAGTTTTTATACTGAGAAACCAAACACGTTCACTAGTAACCCATTTTATTGCATTAACATGCAGTATTGTCAGTATTTTGGACACACATATAGTCTAAGAGATGGACTGTTCTAAAATGTGTTTGTAACTTCTTAGTTTTGTAACTCTTGGACCTGCAAATAGCAATTTTACCCAATATGGATTTCTCTTGGTTAAGTATAATACGAGGAGAACTAAAAAGACATTTTCTCTAGTCTTCCTGGTGGTCATTTTTTTCTTCTTACAGGAAGTTAAAAACAAAGATGATACAAAAGAGAAGAACTCTTAGTTTTTCAAAAGGCTGTGAATACTTGCAAACTCTGTGTCTTTTTTTACACAAATCACAGAAACCTAAAATGGATTAGATGTCTCAATGAAAACATCAATAGAAAAAATAGTTCTCAGTATGCTATAGCAGCTTTCGGTGCATTTGCTGATCAAAAAGAAAAAAGAAAACAGTTTTGAGTTTAGTGTAGTCTGCCATTAGTCAGAGTTTATTAAACTGTGGAATGATTTAAGCTAATTTCTTGGTGCATGTCTAGTTTAGAGCGCCTCAAGCTGTCTGCTTATCTAAGGAGGTTTCTATGTAAACAGTTGCACATTATCTATCTTTCAAGCGAGAATGTTAAATTATCTTCCACTCTATCTTCCTTTCTCTGTCTGTCTCTATTACCTACACAAACTGGCCATTTTTTATTGCTTATATGAAATGTGCAATCCATCAGTAGCAGGTCCTTGTTGTGTGGTTGAAGTAGGTTGGAGCTTGGGAGAGAAGCACTCCCACTCCCCCCAGCCAACCACAAAAGACCTCCTAGAGTCATTAGTCAGTGAGTAAGCCAACTAACCACAAACACACACAAAATAAAAGAAAAAAGGCTCCAATCTCTCTCCCCAATGTGATTTCATGGTCTTGGCGACTGGTTCCGCTAACTAAAGAAAAAAAACTGCTAGGTAAGGGAAAGCCTTGTGAACTCTTACTTACATTATTCCAACAAAGCAAGTATTTCCGTCTTACTTTTGCTACTAGTGTGTGTGCATGTTATTAGTGTCATGATTGCTGACTTTCCAAGCTGGTTTAATGAGGCATCCGTCGATTTGGCAGCTTCCTATGCCTGTTAAAGCCAAACCCAGGTGTAAACTATCCAGTTTGAACTCCAGAACAGCCACTCTTACCAGACCTCCACAGGCACAACTAACAACTTCAACACTTCCAGAGCATGTCATGAAGGCTACTTAAACCTTTTATACTTTCTACTCTGGGTGCCCCCATCTCTCTTCATGCTTGTCTGCCATTATCCATATTTGTGGAACCAAGACCTTGGGGCACATTCCATTTGAATGGAAGCCATTTCTGCACAGAATGTCATCCATAAAAGTGTAAATTCACACATACGTGTGAAGTGTGTATAAATGCAATGAGGCACAATCTGTGAATACTGTGTCATTACAGCCTATCCATTTCATAAAAGCTGCTGGCAAAGAGTTATCTTACAGTTTGAAAAGTGTATGAGGTTAGCGGAGGAACAAAAGAAGCACAGATATTCCCTTAACACTTTGCACACATCTCAACTCAGTCTAGTGTTTTGGATTCTTAAGGGACCCTGAGACTGGTCTGTGCAGATAAACAACATGGCTTAAATGTGCATATTCTAACAAGAATACATTTTCTAAATATACTTTAGGGAGCTCCACAAGCAAAATTCAATACTGTTTAACATGGTGGCCAATGCGTTTCAATGACCTTTACATGGCAGCTCTGGCTTGGCTGTAGACCAATCTATCCCTTTGAGAGACAAATGGAATGGGAGGGGCAGGCAAGGAGAGAAGAGGACATATTAATTCTTTGAAGAGAGAGACAATACTACAGGGACTTTTTGGCAAAATGGAGAGGCTGGAGGGAATTCTACCAAAGATACTTCGTTTGTTATCCTTTCAGACCGAGAAGCTATTCAGAGGACAACTTATCCAAACCCTATTTTGGGAACTCTAGTGAAAACTTGTCCCAATGCAGTCCTAAACAAATTACCTGTTTTAGCTTATGTTTTGGGAACTAGCTACTGACTGATGTTCAGCTTGGGCAGATCTGAATGAAGACTGATCATTTTAATATTTTAAAATCATACAAATTGCATTTAATGAATCTGATATTTGTAAGTGCAACCAGTGTCATTGACAAATCCGTGTATTGGCCTGAAAGTCATTAGAAGTAAGACTTAGCATCAGCAAGATGTTTAAATATTAAGTCAATGGCAGCACAACAGCTAAGAAATAGAACCTGAGTTATGTCTTCTTGAGGTTAAACACATGGATGCAAATGCTTCCAGAGGTTGATGCTAACCGTGCTATTCTATTTATTCCAAGGTTCCCACATATCCTTAAAACAACAACAACATGCTTTTATCAAATATTGCGCACATCTGAGAGGTACATTTTACAATGATTATACTTTTACAGTTGACAAATTGTATTACTTTCATGTTTCAATGATTTACAAATAATGCAAAGGTCTGTGTTAAAGGGCAATTAAATGGCTTTTTGTATTTGTGCTACCTTAGGTTGTAAATACCATCTATAATTGTGAGACAAAGTAAAAAACAGTCATACTGTCTATGTCTTAGTACAAATTGAAAAAGAAAAGAAAAACCATAATTTTTTATATAGATGGTTTTCCATCCATCCATCCATTATCTAACCCGCTTATCCTTGTAGGGGTCTGCTGGTGCTCCAACTCACAATGGGTGAGAGGTGTTGGAACACCCTGGACAGGTCGCCAGTCCATCGCAGTATAGATGTTTTTAAACGTTTTATATACCAGCCACTTCGTTATGGTGTTCTACCTTTAGCCCCTCTTTTTTCCTGAAGTTGTTCATTTCTGGAATTGCCACATCAATCAAACAGGTGTCCTTTTCTGCTCATCAATGATTACAATTTCGAGTAGGTTGGTTATTACCATTTCTTCCATTTGTCCATGATCTTCCCACTTTGACCTGTGAGTCTCTATTTCTTATTCCTCAGATATTTCTGTACACTATACCAGCTACTTGCTTATGGCATTCCATGTATTCTTTTCTGGACAGTATCTTACAACCTGCGTTGAGGTGATGGATTGTATATGGGGCTTCTTTGGAGAGTCTGCAGCTGGGATCTTAAATTAGTCATATTAGCTAGCTTGCTTCACTTGTTGCAGGTATTTTGCTGTTGTTGGTTTTCTTGCGGCCTCCTTGTGGTTGCCATCTGCCTGGAGTATTTCAAGATACTTATAGCTCTTCTCAACATCTGCTATACTCCATTCTGGGAGTGCAATTCCCTCTGTGTGGATTACCTTCCCTCTTGGCCCCATTTCTCCAGCCTGAATGACATTCTGATGTCCCTATTGTAGGTCTCGGTGTGCGTCAGATAGTCTTGCTCACCTTACCATACAGCTTAATTATACATGTATCTATATCTGTAGTCACTCTTGTCAATTATTTGGCTAATGAGGTCCAGGCGTATGCAGAACAGTAGTAGTGAGAGAACATTTGAGGAATAATGACCTATCTGAAGAATTTCAGTCAGGTTTCAGAGCTCATCATAGCACTGAGACAGCTCTCCTTAAAGTCACAAATGTTATTCTTATGGCCTCAGACAATAGATTTGTGTCTATTCTAGTTCTGTTAGATCTCAGTGCTGCTTTTGATACAATCAATCATAATATCCTCATAGAAAGGCTCGAATGCACTGTGGGGATCAAGGGAACAGCACTAGGCTGGCTTAAATCGTATTTGTCTGATAGATCCCAGTTTGTTCATCTAAATGACAAATCTTCTCTGCATTGTAAGGTTACTTGTGGAGTACCACAGGGTTCTGTACTTGGCCCAATTCTATTTACTATATACATGCTCCCTATTGGTAAAATCATCAGACAGCATGGTGTTAATTTCCACTGTTGTGCTAATGATACACAACTGTATTTATCTATAAACCTTGATGATGCTAGTCAGTTTGGTAGATTACAGGCATGTCTAGATAACATAAAAATGTGGATGACTTTAAACTTTCTGCTAGAAAAGCAGAAATTAGAAATATTCTCACTAGGACAGATGCTGAAAAACTAGTCCATGCATTTATTAATGCGAGCTGGACTATTGTAACTCTTTATTAGCAGGAAGTCCACAAAATGCAGTTAAAAGCCTTCAGTTGGTCCAAAACGCTGCAGCAAGAGTTCTGATGAAACTTAAAAAGAGAGATCATATCTCCCCAATTTTGCTTCCCTTCATTGGCTCACAGTAAACTTAGAATAGATTTCAAGATTCTTCTTTTGACATATAAAGCCCACACTAATCAAGGTCCATCGTATATCAGAGATCTGATTACTCCTTATGTCCCTAACAGAGCACTCTGCTGTCAGACTGCAGGTTTACTGGTGGTTCCTAGAATCTCTAAAAGCAGAATGGGAGGCAGCTCTTTTAGTTATCAGGCTCCTCTCCTGTGGATCCAGCTTCCAGCTTTAGTCCGTGAGGCAGACACGCTGTCTAGTCTCAAATCTAGGCTTAAAACCTTCCTTTTTGATAAAGTTTATAGTTAGGAAGAGGTAGAGAAGACAGTCTAATGCGATTGGGATAGGAACTCAATCTTGACAAACGGTTCTCCTTTGCTCTACCTTCTTCATGTCTCACTCTATAGAGTTAAGTTATATAAGTTTTTCTATAGTCATGCTGCTATAGGCTTAGACTGCTAGAGGACAATCTGACCACTTATCTTTCTGCTACATTCTTCCTTTGTCCAATCTGGTTAGTAACCGTTATTTCAACCTTGTTAACCTTTTGTTTTTTCTTAGCGTTCTTCTCTCCATAATTGAGACAGCTTCTTGGATGAGAACATGGGCTGAGTTGCTTTGAGTGACGCTCTACAACTGCTGCTATAAACATTTTTTTTTTCAGTATCCTGTGCATCTAATAAAGTTTTCTGTCTTTTCAAACCCCCAGTCGGTCATGGCAGATGGCTACTTGTACTGAGCCTGGCTCTGCTGGATGTTTCTTCCTGTTAAAGGGGAGTTTTTCCTCTCCACTGTTGTTACATGGATGCTCAGTATGAGGGATTGCTGAAAAGTCAACGACAACATAAGCCTTTATTTTGGTCTGCTGATTCCAGAGGAGTGAATGCTGCAAGTCAATAACTCGATGCAATCTGCTGGGGTTCCTTAGATTGGAAACTTTTTCAAATTGATTTGTTTCTGATGTATCTTTGATTTTAATGGATTTTCTTTGAGACGACATCTGTTGTAAATTGTCGCTAAATAAATAAACTGATTCTTAATTCTTGATTCTAGTAGGGACAGAACTCCAGTTTATATTTGACATTTGATGGAGACTTGGACAGTTGGCCTGAAATTGACATCAAGAGTGGAGATCCACAGCTTTTGGAAAGTTGCAGTGAAAGCATTCAGAGTGTCGTTGACTTTGATCGTCTAAAGGCATTCAGCAATGCAAATGCTTATTTGTTTATGTGGCTTTACAGTCTCGGGTGAATGCTGTGTCAACCAAAAGATGGTGGCTGGCTCTTCAGGCATCTCAGTTGTTTTTAACAATGTCTTTCTGTTAATTTCAGAGATGCATATACGTAAGTCAGTCTACATGTCTGCTGCTTTATCTGCCCTTTTGTATTTCCTTATTGGATATCCTTTAAAGGAAAAAGCTGTATCTATGTATGAAAATGAATGTGCACTAGGTAGAAGTAAGGCCTTGTTGTCTGTTTTAGTTGTCTCATATTTACTCTAAAGAATGATCCTGTTTCCTTTTAAATGACTTATAGATCCACATGGTGAAGTATTCACATCCATTCAACGTAATTTCTTAAGAGTAAAAAGCATTGTCGGTTTCAATGCATGAGCTGACCTTGGCAGACATTAAAACAAATTCATGGAGCAGTAAGATGAGAAGCAAATCATTCATAAATGCATGTGGGCAGCACTAGTACCATGCAGTAATAATATTAAAAACACAAGCAAAAAGATGGTGGTAATAATGGATGGATGGAGAAAGCCTGAAAGAGAGGGAGAGAGGAATTTATGCCAAGCCATTATGATTGCAGTAATACTGAAGAGGTAACACTCCACAGGCATGTTTCTTATCTGAAGTTAGTAACTGAGAAACTGGAAAGTTTACCAACTACAGTATAACCTTAGCATTTTAGTATCCAGACCCGCGTCTGGTAACTTCATTTTGTCTAAGTTTAAGCATGTAGATGTGGTAATTTAGGATCAAATTTTAAACTCCCTTTCCTTCTCTCTCTTTTCAGATTTTATGGGGGGATGTTGGGGTTGCTGGGTTCATGGCAGGACTCTCACCTGGTCTCACTCCTGCCAGCACAGGCAGCGGGTGGTGTGTGAACGCCATGCGGGGGGACCTCGTCTGGGAAGTCAGGGCGTTGAAATCAAACTTCCCCGGCTTCTTAAGTGAACCAGGCGAGGACAGTCCTGACAGAAAAAAAAAAAAATGGGATCAAAAATAAAATTGGGGGTAAAAAGGAGAAAAAAAAGAGAGGTTGTTTTAATCATGAAAATGATGCTCTTTTTGTTAGCCTCGCCTAAAAAAAATTTATATAACTGAAGGGGACTTGAACAATTATGATTTTTTAATGTCTTTTGTGCTGCCGGTATTTTTAAGGGCATGATCAGGATGTTTTGACGTGAGGCTCTGTGGTAATACTAGTAGTAGTTAAAATCACAGTGAGTTTGTAGAAAACTGAAGATGTTAAAGGAAATTTCTAAATGATCATGTTTTAGCTCCTTTTAACGCTTTATAAGCAATTTTAGTACGTACTATATTAGTGAATAATAATAATTGATATATTCAGAAGACATTTTTAGGTCTGTTTTTGTTTCTCAGCTAGACAATGTTGTCGAAGTTGCTGTGCAAGTGACAAACAAAATGTGACAAATTACAAATCTTTACTACATTGATTGTAGACTTAGCGTGACCTACTTGAAGCCAATCACGCAGACTTATGCACATAGCGTCTTCTGACAACATAACTTATGAATTAATGCTGGTGTTGCTAAGCTGAGAAACCAGTAACAAACTTAGCAATGATCTCTTGCGATAGTGTAAATGTTTAACAGTTATTGTAGCTTTGTATCCCAAGGATAAAAAGTTTTTGGTTTGAATTTAATTCAATAAATTCAGGGTAAACTAGAACCCCAATCTGACTAACTTTTAACCTTCCACTGCTCTTTTGTTTTCATAACTGTCAAATTACATCTTTTTAAATACAGATTATGAAACTATTACTGACAATGACTTCACAGAACCTCACTCTAAAGAGCTTAAATGATCTCTTTATGCCAATGAAGATCTAAAGGTCCTGGCAGCTTCAGGAAATCAAACCATTCAGCTGTTGAGAGATGGTGTTGGGTAATAATTCATTGTTGAACAAATAAGAGAGACTGAAGGATACCCCGAAGTCTCATAAAATGGGCAATGAAGCAGTTTAACGATAACCTTAAAACTATATGTTTAAAGAAAAAAAATGATCTGGTCTGTACTTCAATGCAAAGGAACATCTGTATGTCAATAATCTCAACTCGCACATATTATAGTTTTTTAAATCAAATGTTCTCTCTCTCTTCCAGGTGCCAATATTAGGGTTTCTTTGTCTATGAGCACGGTTACTATCCAGGCACAAGGAACTGGCAGCAGTCCGGCTTCAGCCACGCACAGAGACTTGCTGCACTATGGGACAGCTTCATTCAGAAATAGCAAGCACTGTACAGTATGGACACAGCAGCTGGTGAGTGTGAAAGACAAGCAGACGGACATAGAGAAGAGACAGAGGGAGAGAGGCGAAAAGAATGTGAGAGACATGAAAATATGTGAAGGAGCAAAAGAGCAAAGCAGAACCTGTGAAAAATGCAGCAGTGTCTTTTTTTCTTCTTCTTTGCATTGCTTTGACAACATGTATGAAATTGGAATGTCATAAGATGTTAAATATGGTTATTATCTCTTGCGCGCACACACTCATACACACTGCTAAGACTGATATGTTTGACTGATACAACAGACATATTTATTTCGCTGTAAATGTTCTTAATCTTTCAAATGAGTCTGTGGTGTGATACTGTTTCCTTCTTAAACTTTTTTGGACTTTTGTTTTTGTAGTCTATTTTTGTGGCCCCTCCGCATCATACAAGGCATTAAATATGATTTCTCCTCAGTTCTCCAGCTGGAGACGTGTGAAAGTCTATGGGAGTGTGGAGGCGTGTAAAACCTTCCCTCCCTGTGTGAAAGAGTTAAGTCTAAGCAGGTGGGAGTGAATTCGTGTGAACCATTTCTGTCTTTAGCAGATATTTATTCCCCACCACATCCCCCCTCACCCCACATTAGCACAAGTCTGGGGGTGTATTGTAATGTCAAAGAGATTCCAAGCATGAAAACAACCCCAATCCTACTTCTGACAGCAGCAGTTAGCAATGATTGCTATGACACTGTCACACTTGAGGGAGATAGGTGGAAATATAAGCAGTGTGCAGAGACTGAGAGGAGGGCTGGGACAACTGCATTTGACAGAAATTAGGAATAAACTGTAGTGGTTTTAAGTATTGATGGCTGTTTTTTTTATTTTTTTATTCATTAAATATGAATTAGGCAAATACAAACTAAACCTCATGTTAAAGCAAAATACCGCATCATTTGTGCCACATGATGCTGCCAACATCATGTTTCAGGGTGATCCGTTTATGTTAAAGGGAAAGTGTTACTTTTTTCCACATGCTGTAAATCATTTAAGCAAGTTTGCCGTACAGTTTACCTTTAGTTTATTGTACCAGTCCACCTTCTACATATTTCTTAGGTCTCCTATATGGTTTGAAGCAAAATGCAAACATGACTCCTTTTGACTTCCTCTAAACAAGAGTTATTTTTGCCAAGGCAGCCATAAAGTCTATGCATGTGGGTTGCACGACCAAAAGTTTTATTCCACGGGTTTTATTCCACCACCTGATGGGCAGGGCACATTAGTTAGACAAGGTTCTCCTAATAAACCCTTGAGGCCTTTACAGAACACTTCACAATAATGTTCTGATATATCTTGGTTTTTTTGGGGGTAAAATTTGAACAAATACAATGACTTTTTTGGTTGTAGAGTGATAAATTATAAAATCCAAGGTGTATAAATACTTTGGCAAGTCACTGTAATATCTGCAATGGGGAAATTATGATAGTATCAATCAATGTTGTGGACACTATTTCTCCACAGACGGTGCAGTGGTCTGATCTGGAATTGTGTTTGTGTGTAAAATTTGCACTGTTTCCTCTCCTGGCACTCCTTAATGTTTCACTGGCAACAAATCAAGCGTTTCAACGATGACCCTTCTGTCTCTTTGCACTAACAGGCCTACCACCAGATGCGTCGCTGGAGAACACACAGACACACACACACGCTTTTGAGAGACGGGGCACAGTTATTAGAGCAGGAAAGTTGGGGGAGTTCTCTCTCCAGTGATTTAAAGCACATATGTACATTTCAGGAAATCCAGCTGCTTGCCTTTAAGAATATGCAGCATTTTACCTTAAAAGCAGGCCACCACTGCCACGAGTCTCCGATGTCTCAGAAAAATTTCACAATCATTTGGAAATAATATGAAATCATGGTTGCTTCGATAGTCTAACCTCCCCCCACCCCTCTTCGCCCCTGTGGAGCAGCTGTCTCCAGCATCCTCATGGATCCCAAGGCTACGAACACACGGAAACACCATCTGGGACTGCACTTCAGCTGTGTCTCTTTGTGTGTGTGTCTGTGTTTGAGGATAAGTGTGTGTGTACTTGTGTCTGTGCTGGACTGTAAAATATGTGCAGAAATCTATTTCTGAATCCAACTGTTCTGTGACTTATTTGTACTAATGCGTCTTCTAGAACCTGTGTGTGTGTTGATGTGTGAATAATATGGGTTTTTAAGGGAACCGGGGTACGTGATGGGTGGCATGGAGAGACATCACAGCACACCTGCGTAGTTCCTTAATTTGTTTGTTTATGTGAGCGTGTGCCAGTAAACTTATTTGTTTATATACCTCCCACCTGTACGGGAATCCCCATGTGAAATTTGTCAATGACGGGTGGGATTGTTCAGAAAAAATCTGACGCACGCCACACTATTAATCCCACCTCCGGGCTTTTTCTTCCACTCCTTTCCCTAAACAATAATCCACTGCATTGTTTTAAGGTTTATCTTGGTAAGGCCCAAAGCTTTTAGCTCAACACATTTTCACTTGAATTGTGCATTATAATTACACTCGTCAGAATATAAAGACATTTGATTTGGGTGCAGGAGGTATACAGGAGAAGATTTGTAATTGTACATTGTGTTTAAAGATGGCATAATAAGAGACAGAAAAAGATGTATTGGTGAAGCTGAGCAGGACCTTTCTTTGTGAGTCTGATGAACCTTTTAATTACATTTACAGCTAAGTGGAACAGAAGCTGAGGAGCACCCGATGAGGCTCATGTGAGAGTAGACCGTGGCAAACTCCATCGAAGACTCTTAGCCCCTCTGCTTCACACTCTAATTAACCCTCCTTTCTCATCAGCTTTCACCAGTTAAAAACACCAAAGTCATCTTCTCTGCCAACTATCTATGCTTTTCCCTTTTGCACTTCCCACTTTCCCCATTTGCTAGCCTAATTTTTTGGTTCTCCCTCCAACCTCTCTCCCCCACTGACGGTTCCTCTCTCAGCGGGCCCCTTGCCACTGTATACCCATTTCAATTAGACAGAAGGGAGGCAGGGATGAGAGCCAAAGTGAATGCAAAGGAGCTGGAGGAGGGATACACACCTCAGATCCTCAGGAACATCTTAAAAAATGGATTTGAGGCAATGGAGCGAGCAGGATAAGCAAGTGTGTTGCAATGTGTGAGCATAGTGGGGTGTGGGGTGAGTCAGGGAGAGCTGTGTGATGTGTGTTGGGGGGCTTTAAATATGTGCAGATCGTCGCTCTATGAGTGTTTGTAGAGTCCTTATGGATATGAGTAAGCCTCTCTGCTAGTGTAAACGTGTGAGAGCAAACCAAGTACAACAAGTAAACATTTTACTGTGAGTGTATGAGCAAGATGACCTCAAAAACTTTCACAGGAAGAAGTGAAAGGATACAAACTGAGGGATAAATGCACTGCTTTTAGACCTGATGAATCACACCAATAAGGCTTATAAAATACGCATTGTTCAGAATCCCGCTATGGTGCATCAAGAGCTTTTAATCCTGTACAGTTTTTATTTTTATTTTGTCACATTGGAAATCACAAACTTTGATGTATTTTATTGAGCATTTGTAATATGATAGCCCAACACAAAGAAGTGTAAAATATTAGATAGAAGGAAAGGTATAAAAGGTATCTAAAAGATTGACAAGCAAACTGTTGCTGTAGGTATATGCTTAGGATTTACATCCTGGTGGAGAAAGGCATTAACACCACCATGTTTAACCATGGGAATGTGCCGTGTTATTTCACAAATATTGCTTTAGATGTACAGCCAAACCATCTTTATTTGCTTTAGTCTGATCACAGCAGATTCTTGGTTTTAAAAACTATGTATCTACTCAGAAATTAAAATATCTAATGTCGTTTTACCCCTGCTATGTTTTTCCCTAACGTGTATAAACAAACACAGACAGACAAACAATACAGTCTGTTTATCCAATTAATTATATGTACATAAATGACCCACTTTATGTTTTGCAGAGATAAAGAAACACGCACTCACATACACATATACACAGGAAAAAACATGCTTCATAAAGTTTAATAGATAATCAATGCATATGAGTGTAATCAATGTTGTTCTAACCATGGTAAGGAAACTGCACGCCATCGTTTTCGTGTTTTATCTTCCTCTCCTGCACACTCGCCAAATGGTGTTGCACTGAAAGTGAAGAAGGGTATTGTTAACAATGAGATAAGAGGAGAGTAAAACAGACAGAGGAGAGGAGACGTAGAATGAGTAAAGGTGTGAGGGGCAGAGAGAAAGAGAGAGGAGAGGCAGAATTTGTGTATGACAACAAAAGTGAATGATTGATCATATGCTCAACGTCAAGATCAACTGTATGTGTAATTATAGCTTTGAGGGGAAGAAATGTGAATTGGGAGTGAAGTGGTAGGGTGTGGGAACTACTGCCTGTAAAACAGGTAAGGCATATTTACTGGCGTGAGACTAGGGGAGTGGGTCTACAGCTTATAGAAGTGGTGACTTGCTTGTTTCCTGTCAGAATCAGAGGAGGATCAGAATCAGCAAGCACAGTACCGAGACGGGCATCCACGCCACCATCTTGAATCTAGATCTATACTGGTGCTCACCAATAATGACAAATTACTGACTAATTAGTTAGGATCAATTTTTTTTTTTAAATAAATGTCCTGTATTACAACTTAGGAACAGTTATTTGGGTGGGTAAGTGGCATGTTTTCAAGGATGCTCCCGAGGCATCCGAAGCGGGCTGATTGATTTTGGAAGGTGAGGATGATTATTTTTCGGGCTTTTCTAAACGGGTGGCAGTGAGACAAGAGAGTGCAAATGTTCTTCATGCTCAGGTAGTAGGATGGGATGGAGAAGATACCTGCATCCATGTCATTGGGCCATGCACTGGACTGGGAAGAGCTGGCAGCAGGTGACCGTCCAGGGTAAAATACATCATCTGTGGGGCTTTCCAGCTCACTGTCATCTAAGGACTTCCTCTTGTTGGAGCTGAAGAAAATTGAAGGACATTTTAAGAGAGAAATTAGGATGGTAGATGAAAAAAACGCAAACAAGGCATGCCTTTGTCTAAAGCTTTCATAAAAGGATATATGAAGACATACAATGGGTAGCAACATACAGAAACTTCATTTTCTTGTTTTTTGATGAGCCAATACTTTAAAAGCAGATCAGACAAAACAGATTTAAAAAAAACATACAGCAGCAAGTGTGTAGGAAAAGGATGGAAACAATTGAAAAAAAAGAGAAGAACAAGAATGCCTTTTTGTGTATCACAATTTTGGATCTTTTTGATTTTTATAACTACCTCCGTGGAAGATTTGCGTACAACTCCACCTCAGACCTAAAGTGACAGCAGATGACAGAGGTAAGGAGACAGAAGCGGAAAGAGACAAAAGAAGAATAAAGCAGAAACACAATCACATTCACAAAGAGGGAAGTCGATAACAGACAAACACACACAAACATTTAGAAGTCTACACACTGGAAATAGCCATAAGTGCTTTGGATTCCTCACAAGATGTGCCACCAAAAGCTGCTTTTTGACAGTAAATAAGTGTCTGCTACATTACAAAAGCTGCACGGTAAAAAGTTACAGCCTGAAAGTCTTAGACTGTGATGGATTTATATAGCTGGCGGTGTTAAAACACAATGGAATTAGCCTCCTCCTCAAAGCCGAACATTTGTGGTGTGTTTCTAGGAGGGTTATGATAAGATAAGAAGCAACACTTAAAACCTAATGATGCTATTGTGTGTGTGTAGACACAGTGACATCTGTACTAACCTAGTGGATGGAGGGGAGGTGAGTGAGCGTCGTCCCAGAGCCACCTGGTTAATGTTGTAATAGCTAGGACTGCTGTCCAGCTCAGCCAGTGAGAAATTGGGTCCTGATGCCGTGGCTACGGGAGCTGAGGAGGAACAAAAGAGAACAAAGTTCAGAAATAAAAAGGGAAAAAGATATGAATAAATACAAATATGAATAAAAATTAAAGTTTCATAAAAACATAGCATCAAAAACAACATTACTGATTGTACTGAACTATTTCATTATAAAAAAACTTTATCAGGTCAGTTACTGTAAAGCATGAAATATACGGGAGGCTCATGATACTTAGTTTGCCAATGCAAATCTTATATTTCACCTTTGGATACGTAAATAACTCACTCTGTGACACTCTGACTAACTCTGCAACATTCCACACTCCTGAGGTGACGAAGCAGTCCTGGAAACTCAGGTGTCCTGTATAGAAAAGGTTAACATAAACGAAACACAAAATACATCATGCCATTGAGTTAAACTTGCTTTAAGGGGGCTACTATTTCAAAATCCCAGTTCATCAACATCTGTGAAGCCTTGTTTATTAGCAGAACGCTCAGCTGGACTATAACGAGGCAGACGGGCATGCTGGAATGAGTTGTACTAAGCCAATTTAGAAGTGTTTGGATATGGAAATGCACATGCGGGTACCTACCATTGGGTGGTGGCTTGATGTCTGTGTCCCCCTGTTGGCTGGAGTTGTCTGATTGTCCAGATTCTACATGGCAGCAGGCACAGAAAGAAAAGAGACAAAGGCAATGGTTCATCATGTGCTTAGAAAGATTTTGTGTCTTTCTGATATGTTATATTTTGTATTTGAAGTGTGAGAACGAATATGAAAAAACTGCAATATGTGCCATGAGTATATAATAAAGCTTTCAAATTTATATCTGTGAATTCGCACTTCACTTCGGTGTGTGATCTAAGAATGTTTTCTCCTTCTGGTTTCAGCCTATGTACAATCAAGGTGCAATGATTTACAGTGTGCTGCTACGGCATTTCGTATCTAACCACGCAATCGTATCACTCACCCTAATCCCATTTAATACCTTCTTGCTTGTAGGGATTTGGTCTACATAAACAGAGCACCTTACACACATATCTGAACATGTGCATACAAACGCGTGGCCTCTCGCTCAATCTGTTTCTCCTTTAGTTTCTGCTTCATACTTTAACGCATGTTGTAATCCGTGTGTGATGGCGCATATGCAGTCTCACACGCAGAGCCACAGGAAAAAGCCTCGCAATGTAAGACCACCCTGGCAACACATGTGAACAGTATAATAGACTAAACTTAAAATACTAAGCGGTGATGTTGAAGGAACGATTGATGGAGATGGTACCAGGGTTGTGTTCTTAAAATAAATATATTTTTAGACATTTGAAACAGTATGTATTGTTGCACACATGTTTTCCGTCTTAATTGGTAACCAAAAGGAGAATGATCTCCGATTCCTGATCTAAGGAGGTGTGGGAAACGGGCCTGGCTGTCCACGCAGGCCTTGCTAGGCTCCAGCTAGCAAGCAAGCTAAAGGAGGTGTTTATCTGCAGACTGTAGGTGATAACAGAGCACAGAGATTCCTGCCAACAGCACTTGCCTTGCAGCCACGCTAAGCCACAGATTACTGAGCAGAAACAATAACAGACCTGTTTCACTGCCTACGACACACTGCTTATCCTCAGAGAGACGGCGAGAGAGAAAGCGGGCTAGACTGACACAGACAAGAAGAGGAATGAAGGGAAGAAAGAGCAAATGAAAGAGAGATTCTCCCGCTGAAACTCTCGCTCCTCTGTGCGCCTCTCAGAGGCTGGGTGTAATCCTGGCAGCCATCTTAGGGCTTGGCAGCCATCTTAGCATTGGCGGCCGCGCAGCATTCCAGCTAACTGACAGCACTCGCTCCAAACATACGCGGCTGTGCCCCCGCCGCGCGCACACCCAGACACATTCAAACACACACTTATACGTGGCCAAACACCGAGGTAGACTCTCAGAGTAAACAGCCACCATCGCCAATGAAAGCTGTTGAGAGAACCACCTGACTTCGGTGGACTTTTTAACCGCCGTGCGGTATTTCACACACGGACTCTACATCACTGTAAACTCTGTGTGTCGCGCCACAAACGCATCGGTAATATTCAGCCGCACGTCTGCCCGGTGTTGTTAGTGAAAATGCTGCCACGCAGTTCTCAAAATATGATCGAGTTGACGCTTTAAAAACAGGGACGTCATCAAAGAATCCTGTGAACAGAGTTTTCCAGCTAGAGCAGAAGATGACCATTTTGTTTGGATGCTTAATAATACATTAGCCTCTATATCAATAAATATAATGATGTTAAATAGTCCATCAGGGGTCTGCTACTGATTTGCCTTACTCAGGGTTGTAGATGAATAAAACTGTTCCTAGATGTCAGCTTGCAAAATGTCAGATATGAAGGTTTGCGCTGTGTGCTTAAACCGCTTAAGGTTCAAGACTTTTATTTTGGATCAAATGTATGGTAAAATACCTGCTGTGATTGATTGCTGCATAAGCATTGAAGAAATCTCTACCAATGCCAAAGCACCGTGGGAAATGAATAGATGTTATACTACTTTTACCATCATCATGAAAAGAATATTTAGATCAGACATGGTCATGCTGTAAAAACAGCAAACCCATAGATTGCACATCCAAAAGCTGATATCATTGGAAAACAAAAGATTGATTGCAATGATTGTATTTTGATACAGTGATAAATAGTCACTGTCTTTTCCTACTGTCGAACAAAACCTGACGATGGTGCAAAGCCTGGGATTGATTGGATGTCGACAACTTAGACGTGATATGAAGGATTTGACAAAAACATAATTCAAACTATGAAACATTCATTCATGATGCTCTACTGCTGTGTGAAAGCTGCAACTCAAGTATTCTCACAACACTCAAGAGATAAAGACATGATGATATTTATTTATTTTATTGTTTTTTTTAATATTTTTAATAAACAAAGGGGAAAAAAATAGGCAGCTCCTTGTTTCTAACTAAGTAAACAAAGCTTATCAAATGAGAGCCAAAGTTTGCTGGAGTCTGGAGAATACCAAAACATCAGCCGACGAGCATGATACTCTCAGCACATCCCTACATCACTCACTGGAAACAAGGACTGTTGGCAGACTGTTGAGTGTGGCAGTGCCTATATGGCTGCATGAGGAAGTGAGCAGGACAGAGAGAGCAGGTAAGTCAGAGGTCTGGTTACTGGTTATCACAGCTTTGCAAGCTGCAGGCTACCAAGCAGTCACAGCACCCCCCCACCTCCCCTTGCCCCCACCCAGCCTCTGAAGCGAACATCCAGCCCCTTATCTTTTCACTGCAGCCCCCTAAAGCCCTCCCTTCAGCGACCCCAATCAGAGTCCTGCAGCCTCTTTTCCAGCCTGCAGCCTCTTAGTTGCCCCGCTGCGTTTAACGCCAACAAACACATTTTTAACCTCAAATCTTTCATCCAACTGTGCAGCTCCTTCAAATCGGTGAATTAAAAACAACAACAGAAAAGATGAACCCAAAGCATTACCCACAAATGTACATGAGAGACAAGCAGAGCTCATTTTGTGATATTCATCACTTTCATTGTGATCCCTAAGAGAAACATATAACGGTGGCCTAATGATGCTGTTTTTACTAAAAAACCTTCTCCAACGATGATAGAAACAGAGTTAATGTATTGTTGATTGATTATTACAAAAAATATTTTGCATGCATTCCTTGGTTGTCTATCAGACTATGGATTTGCAAAACATATAGAAAAATGCATGAAGAAACAGGGTTTTATTCGGAGGAGGATCTATATTGTAAGGGTTCCGATACTTTTCACAGCCAGCATTCTTACAGTGATGTTGTTTTCCTTCATACTTTAGTAACACACTCATCAACTGAACCAAAACTTCTACTATCAATTACTGTGGATTTAGCGGATAACATGCACTTAAAAAATATAGTATGACAAATTTTAGTAACATGCGCTTTATTTGTTGTTTTTAAACATTGTAAAACATGTTTAATGATTTAAAATTAAGCATAATGAAACAGATAGACTAAAATAATCTACTTGTTAACCTTTACCAAAGCACCGTGCGCAATCTAACCTTTGACTGTGTTTATTTAAATAAATGCAGTAAAGTCATATTCCAATGTGAGATTTCATATCTCCTGCGGTCTGCTTTACAAACAAAGTGTAAAAGCACAACTTACTCTTTAAGATAACTGCAGCTCTCAAACTCTTAATTTAGTTAATTTTTGGTGTCAATGTACAACAAAAGTCACTTTTTTCAACTTTAAAGGCCAGTTAAGCACAAAAACTGGACTTTCCACACATAGTTCTAACATCAAAATTCAACCAAACAAATGTGCCAAAAGCAAACAGGTCTGTTTTTGCGATAATAGATTATTATTCAAAGGTATAATAACAGGTCAACAAGAATGTAAACAGCCTCTCCTAACCAAGAAGGTACAGACAATAAATGTATAGATGCACGTAAATATGCATATATGAACATATATATATTATAATTGACGTAGTACAGAATGTTGGAGAGAGAAACTAGCAAATGAAAAGTAATTATCTTCAGAAAAGTAAAACGGGGTTGGTGTAAATTCATTTGAACTTGAATCCGACTATGCCTTTAATTTAGTTTTCATTGTGATACCACAGTGCCAACATTTATTCAGATGTTTATAGGTTTCCGAGAAATGTGGAAAAAATTGCAGAGATTGGTTAACACAAAAATGCTGAAATTAAAAAAAGTAAAAGTATTTTGAGAGCTTATGTTATATGACTGCACTTCAATCACTGCAATAACTGTTCATGGCAGGAGCTAAGCGATGACTGCTGTCATGGGTTGGTGATTACAGTATTTCTCCACAGGCTCCAGGGCAAGTCCCACGACCCCAGCGCAATCAACATAACCCCACTCATCATGGCCCTGACATACATTACTGGGCCTCAAACTGCCCTCTCCCTTCCATCCGTCATTGCAGCTTAATGCTCACAATTTATCTGGCATTCAGGAAATATTTCTGTGGCTTTTCCTTTTCGTGTGTCCTACATTCTCCAAATCCCAGTTTTTGTCTCACATCCACATCTTTCAAAAGCTTAGCAGTGCAGACCAATTAGTTTTCAAATCTGTTTACGAAATTCTATTAAAATTCATCCCTTCACTGTGACACTGTTGCTTTGCAAAAGTACAGTACTAAAGATCTCCACCATTTAACCCAAAACCCAAACAACAAACTATAAATCAGTTTTGAAGTAGTTGTAAGTTCAGTTACTTGTTGCAGTCTGCTATTGACCAACAGGTGGAGGGGCCAAGTCTGAGTTGCCTGTCTATCACCAAAGGAGGAGAAGCCCGAATAAAAAAAACGACCAGGTAAAACAATCTACTCTATCACAAAAAAACTGCCTCCTGCATTCTCGCTTAAAAAAACAAACAAAATTAAAATGACCAAAACAGCAGAATCTGTTTCATAAATGGTAACTTTGTCACACATACATCTAAACAATGCTGCTCATTTTAAATATATGCAGTGTAGCAATGCGCATGCTCAACAAAAACCAACAAACTATCAAATCATTAGTTATCATTCGCAGTCAAGTTAGAGCAGCATGCTTCCACACGTGCTCACCTGCTTGTGTGTAACACCACTATGTGTTTATTCCCCTCCTTGTTGGAACAACTCTACACCGCCCCCTCTTTCTCCTCCTCCCCCTCCTCCTCTGCTCCCCTCCCCAAAACACAGAATAACACAATTCAGCCTCCCAATTGGGTTTCGCTTAAGAGGTTTATCGGTATGTTGCTAAACATTCTGACCTTTTTTTAATCCTTAATGCGCTTAAAATGTTCCAAACCCTCCTAATCCCCCTGGCTATCCCACACAGATGTTCACTCGGCTCTTTTATTGGTCGATATTTTATTTTCCTCTTTTATTTATATATATTTAGAAATGGCTATATATTTCTGTTCCATATTTTTTATAAATAATTTTTGTCTGAGTATCATATTAGGGAGTACTTCTTAGGTATTAAAAAGTCTTTAGCGCCACTTTTGGTTAAATATAAGTATGTGTTGAACAGTTTTAATCCTAAAGGTATAAATCCTTATGTGAGGATCCAGATATGTGATTCTGACCTTTCCACATGTGGATTAATTTTACATACATAAACTGTTTATATATGTAAAATATATATATATATATATATATATATATATACATATATATATTTAAAAAAATAGAAATTACACATGATAAATGGTACAAATTTCTTTACTGTATTTTACGTGCCATTACTGTATTTTTCGTGCACTGCAATTATCTGTGTAACCAAAAACAAATTCTGATTCTATATAGACTAACTCTCAGAATACTCTCTGTCATATATGAAATCTTGGTTTGTTTTAATGAGGGTATTTTTATATGGTAAATCCAAATATTTTTTATTAATAACCTCTCCGCCAGAGGAAGCTGTAAATTGAGAGAACACAAATGACAGGGTGTCGAGAGAGGATCTGTAGTGTTGCCTGAGTAAGTATTGAGTGGAAGCGATATATCTTCAAGCGAAACAGGTCATGTATGAGACTGCAGTGAGATTTGGTGTAGTTGTGACAAAGAAGTTCAAGGAGGAGGTGGAACTGCATCGTGGATAAAATGCAAGCCCTTTCCAGTTTTACCTCGCAAAGGACAGCATGACAGATGAGATTAGACACAGTTCTACATGGACTTTGTTTGCAGATGCTAAAGAGGTGGCATTGTATGCTAAAAAAAAGAGCAAACTAAAGATTAGTTGCAGGAAGAGTGGAAGAGTGAAGTTAAAGAGAGTCAAAATAAGGAAAGTAGATGACTTTAAGTCCTTAGGGTCAACAGTACAGGTCAATGAGAAGTGTGGTAAAAAGGTTTGATGTTTGATAGATGGGTATTAGCAAATAGAGGAAAAGATGGATGTACAAGATAGTATTGTAAGAATGATGTATTGTTTAGAGAAAGTTCCAATAAGAAAAAAATTTCTTGTTTTCTTTTGGAGTAAAAAGGACGAATATGATAAGATCAGGAATAAGTACATCATAAGGAAAGCTTATGTTAGATGTTTTGGAGATAAAGCCAGATGGACCAAGCCAGCAATCTGAGATTCTTGGATATTAAGTTAGTCTGTGTGAGGGTAGAAAATGGAGAGAATGGGAAAGAAAAATCCAAATAACACACAAAAACACAGAATGAGTTAAAATTAGCTGACATTCTGTTTTATACAGAATGAACTGTAAGTGGCGTCAGTTAGATTGACTTTCGACCTTAGTTTCACAAGCTTACACAAATCTC
>JAVLVB010001108.1:4056988-4073400 GCA_032876305.1 Orestias chungarensis
ATATATATATATATATATATATATATATATATATATATATATATATATATATATATATATACATATATAGTTGTGTCTGTGTGTATGTGTGTTCCTGATGCACTGCCACCGTGCCAGGCAGGCAGGCTGTGTGGTGAGGTGGCAGAGTAGGGCTCTTTATGTGTGCGTATGTATATTTTTCTGTAAGCCTGTGTCTGTGTGCTCGTGTGTGTGGAGCAGGTGTGCCTGGCCGCCCTGCACAGCTTGCTGCCCATCTGTGCTCCGGTCTGTGTGCCGCCTGCGCCCACGCGCTGCCAACAGCACGGCACTACGGCAAGGAGGCCCAAGAGAGAAGGATTCTGCGTGATGAGGGGAGGGATGAAAAGAAAGATGGAGGAATGGGGAAGAACGAAGGGAGGAGAAATGCTCGAAGTGAGAGGAGGGGTTTGGGGCTGGGGTATCACAACGTAGGACATTTTTTGTAGGTTTGAAAAAGGGATTAAAAAAGGTGAGGAGGTTATGGATTTAGAGAGTGTGCATATGATTGCAGTGAATGGGTGGAGCTGATGACAGAGTGGAGGTTTGGGGGTACAATCTGGCTGGCTCGATGCCCCTGTCCCTAAGTACCACCCCTAATCTTCCTCCATTACCCGCTTTGCCTCAGCTCCTCAACTATGAGTGTACCACCAGGTATTCTGTAATGTCTCTCTATTACAGATTTGGGACTGGCTGAAAAGACATACAAAAATGAGTCTAGCTGAGAAAAAATAAAAACAAAGCAAAGTTATTAAATCAGTGAAAGCATCTAAAAAAGACTTAATACATGTCATAAAGGCATCCACTGTATGACTAGGGAAATATGGAGAACAAGGAACCTCAAGAGAAATAAATATGTTTGAGTTGTTTATTGTAACAACAAAATAGCAAAAAAAGTGTGGTAGGAAAAAAAAAAACTTTATAAGGGAATACTTGTTACAAATGGGTCAATTCTTTCATTTGGCAAAACTGATTACATACAGAAACCTTAATCATGTTTCTTTTATTGAGTCAAAAATGACTCACAGATTTAGCATTCACACACATGCCATGGCTTGCTTTCCCAATTCAGAGCTTGGGAAAAAGCTTTTGAATAAACATCATTGGCCTACTGTGAGTGCTCGAAGGGTGTCCTTTTTTGGTTTCTTTTGCTTTCACCAAAATAAAATAATGAATATTGAGGGGGGGGGGGGGTACAAAGTGGACAAATATGTTTAGGTAGATCAGTAACAGATTATATTGATCGAATTGCACAGAAATATTGGAAATATAAAAAATTATACCAATCAAAGTACCTTTCTGTCTGTCTGTCTGTCTGTCTGTCTGTCTGTCCGACTATCTATCTATCTATCTATCTATCTATCTATCTATCTATCTATCTATCTATCTATCTATCTATCTATCTATCTATCTATCTATCTATCTATCTATCTATCTATCTATCTATCTATCTATCTATCTATCTATCTATCTATCTATCTATCTATCTATCTATCTATCTATCGAGCTCCTGTGCAACTTGTCCTCAGGCCATATATACACATATTTTCTTCCTTAAAGCTCTCAAATGGAGTCTGGCTGACTTTACTGTATATATTTCATAATATATTTGTTATTATATATAATTATGTTATAATGCAGACTTTAAATACAATTTATGAAACTTTGAATAAAATTAACGAGTGTTACCCTACAGATCATCTGCTTTATTAACAGTGTTCAGAGAGTACTTGTTGTGTGTATGTGTGGCGGAGGTTGGGGGCCCCCAGCACGGTTCACGACCCAGGCTAACAGAGTGTGAACGTACTCCTGCGGAGCTGATACTGATATAACTGTCCCGTAAGTGGTGTTGACACCAGCATTATTATCCTGTCACCCTCCATCTCCGCTCAGTTTAAAGGAGTCAACTGGGGCGAGGGCCCCTGAGCGAATCTTGGGCCTGTGTCTTTGCAAAGCTCTTATGCAGGTCAAATAAAAACAGCTGCACAAAGGCCGGAAAAGGGAAAGAAAAGGGGAGCAAAAAGGAAGAAGGCGGTGCATTTTCTCTCACTGCTACTGCCCCACAGCTTTGGCTTAATACAAACATCAGTTATACACACATGCAGTAAGAAAAATTTCTGTAGTGGAGGGTTATCACCACCAGGTGGCATTTTTCTGGCACATGCACACTATGGTGAAATGCAAATAAAGCAACAAGGCCTTGGGCCAGGCGTCTCAGCTAGCTCAGACTTCACTCTCTAGACTGCGTAGAGAGGCAGGCCAGGAATAAAGACAAAGACATGAAAAGGGAGAGAGATATGATGTGAATAAATCTAAAGTGAAATATGGAGCTGTTAGTACTGAGACGTGAGTAGGAGCTTATCATCCCTATTTTGCCCTGAGATAGGGAGACCCTCGCACAGCACTCATACTGTTCCGTTTAAACAAAGTGTTTTTGGAATCAAAATGCTGCACATTCTTTACATAAGCAGATGAAAGTTGTGGAGAATGTACGCGTGCATTGGAATGGGAGAAATCAATAGCAGAATGAGAGAATAGGATAAAAGAAAAAACAAGAAAGATTTGGAGATGGCCGCACAGAAGTTTTAAGAGCTGTTTAATATGACAGAAAGAGAGTTGAGAACCAAGTTGAGAGCAGAGCTCAAGAGTGAGGGAAGGGCCTGTGCTCAGACTTGGATTTCTCCTCCCCCGGTCTCTTATACTGCTGCCCTACATATACACACTGTAGGTCTTTGTGCTGGGCCTGTTACACACACTGCCTGTCTGGCTAGCAAATGGGGTGCCTTAAGGTAAAACCTCAAATGTGTTCCTTTGATGAAACTGTCACTTCAGATTTTATTTCCTTCCATCCTCTTGCACCTGGTTAAATCAACAGCTTTGACAAGTGGACTTCTATTAACCACTGGTAGTTGTTTATTGTTTCGTTTTTTTCTCCTCTCTTAACACTGTTACACTTTTTCCTCTTTGTTTTATCTCATAAAGTGTTTGCATTTCTTTCAGGAAACATAAAAGAAAGCAAACTACACTGATAGAAGGCTGGTGCACTCGCACAACCAAGGACATGTCGATAAGAGTATAAAAACATCCTCGGTGCATGCACACACACAGAAACACACATAAATATAGAGGCTCAAAGTGATACTAAGCAAGGTTGGCAACTCCTCCAAAAAGCACCAACGAGATAACAGTGATAACAAACATTCTTCCAGCAGCCAAGTATTTTTTTTTCCCCTCTTGAGGAACACTTCAATAAAAATTCACAGCAAATGTGCCACTTATGAACATAACAATACGTCAGCTGGTGGATGTGCTGTGCTAGAAAGCAAAGGACCCAATTACTGAGGAAAACTTAAGTTCCTTCCCCGTGAGAAGAGAAGAGTTATGGAAATAAACAGGAAATCTTTACATCTGAATATATTTCAATATTAAAAGAGTTGTTTGGGGAATTCACGAAAGTCGAAGTAATTTTCTCAGGTAGAACGTTTTTAAGCATCAAGTCAACTGTGCCATTGCAGCCAAAGTGTTAAACTCTTGAGCTTGCAGAGTTGTATAATAACCATCTGCATCATACAGTAGGTGTTGGACAATTTTCCCTGCTTGGCTGAACACATACAGCGCAGATCTCAGTGGGCTGGACACTGACACAGTATGCAACTCACTGGGAAATATAAACAATACAAGAGTCAATCCTGTCAGTGTGTGCCAAGAGGACAGGAGGAGTGGGACAGGCAGGAACAGTGTGAGAAGGAAATGCTAAATATAAGAAGAAATGTTTGCAAGACGGGAGAAAAGGATATGCTCTATACCAATGTATACTGTAAATACAGAGAGAACTCCATGGTAGCAGACTCGATTAAAGTGTTTACATTATCACACTGACAACACCGACATACATAGGCATGAGGAAAGTAGGTTGACATGAAAGCTGTCCTGGTGGTGATCACCTTTAACCCTTTGGCCCTGTGGTTATTGGTAATGCCAGCCAGACAGCTCAATGCAGGGCGAGCAAAGCAAACAGCGGGAGCATGCATGGGTTTGTGTGTTTGTGAGTACTGCTAACAGGGGTGTGGACGCACTGTAGCCAATCACAGTGATATTAGAGAGCATGAGCAAATGAAAGCAAACTTTTAAAAAAAAGTTGATTTTGCAAATAAAAATTCTCGTGTCAGCCGAGGATTGGGCTGTTATTGGTGGAGTTTGTGTGGTGTGTATTCCATTATCTCAGTGTGTTTGAGCGTTGCTATGCAGACAGAGAATTACAGACCATGTAAGGAACAGTGGGAGGGTACAGGATGGCATGATGGATGTTGCAGACATCTTACGCCCTGATGATTCACATCTCACAGCCTGAAGTCCCATATTGTCCATTCTCGCTAATCCACCATGTTTGGTCTGCTAATTCAAATCTATACCACACTTGTGGTCACTTCAATGTACTTCAATGAAAAAAAAGGAAACGTGCTGCATCCAGTAATACTTAATTACTGCTATGTTGCTATTGGTGGCTGACTTTGTATTACGGAAATGACTGAAAATCTATATGAGCAGGGAGACCAAGTTATTATCTGGTATAATATACTTTTCATTAACGTGATGAGCAAAATACAAGTCACAGTTTTGCTTGGAAAAATTGATTCTTTTGAGGCTCTTCATTGTCCGGTTGGTCAGCTTCTGAGCTTCTGTGTAAAAACCTGTAAAAACAGGAACCACTTTCTTTTGGGTGTTATTTATTATATATGTACCTCTCGAGGCAAGAAGAAGCAGATAAAATTAAAAAATAACTTTTTCTTAAAAAGAAGTTCAAGTTTTTTTCAGTTTCACTTCTGTTGACAACCAAAGCCATTTCCTCTTAGTTTGAAATAGTAAAATCTTGCATTATGCCTACCTCTCTTTCACATAGAAAGGGTTAGGGTTGAGATCGCCTGTGTATCTGACTAGAACTTGTCTAATATTACAAATTTGACAGACAATGTTTTATTGCCATGTAGTACATTTCTTGTACAAGAACTGGGGATTGCAAATTCTCCACAACTTTCTGATCAAGGCATCTCCAATATTAAAATTGTCCCATTATTATTATTTGTCCAAGTATCATTTTTCTACATTTTCTTGGCACTTTGCAAGTTCTTCATTCTTGTCAAGTGACTAATGATGTCTGAATACAAAATCTAGTCTTTTCACAATTAGTAGTTTCACAATTTGCTTGTTCTCAAAAGCAATAAAGAATCAGAAATACACGCATTATCACAAAAGCTCCATGCTCAAAATGAAAGCATTTAGTAATGATCACACAGTTTCACATAAGCAGGCACACACAGCACCATATACTTGTCCCCATTGTGTATAGCTCGTTTAATGCCAGCAGCAAGATGAGCTGAGGGCCAAAGGGTGAGGTCATGTGAAGCCGGAGCCAGGCACAAGAGCAAGCCTGAAATCAGCCCAGTTGCTACCACCAACGGGTGACCCAGTGAAAATGTGCTTGGGAAGGAATTTTATGCAAAACCTTCATCCAAGAAAAATGCTCTACACTATCAGACTCTAGTTAGGCTATAGATACAACCCCAACAAACAACTATTTATATTAGGGTCACTATGAAACATTAAAAGGAAAAATAACAAGTTTGTGATTAAATAAAAAATGAAATCACAACAAAATCCATTACGTTAGGTCCTGTGAGTTTTACAGATTAAAGAAACATTATGCAGCTTATGAGAAGAACCCCTAACAAATGGTGACACCGATAACCTTCGCAGCGAGCATCGTTTCGAACAGCTTGAAGTCCGAACAAACAAGTGAGGGTGCTGACACAGGCAATTGTATACACCATTCAGATCGTCGATACACAATAAAGCCGAATCCCATCTGTTTGACAGTATAGACACTCTATGGGGAGCTGCATCACGGGCACATTAGGTCAATTATATGCGTGTATTTGTGAGGATGAAGAAACAAGCATGAGTGACTGAGTTAAGATAAAAATTTAAAAAACGGACGAAGACCAGTGCATTGTCTCCATGCCCATAAAGCCATGTTTTCTCCACGTAACCTTTTGCCATCTTCAATCTTCGCCGCCAGAAAAGAGCAGTCAGTCTGGGCAGAGGACAGCAGGCAACTCCAAGGCATGTGCCAGACAACAGAGGCCTCCACTCTTTGCAGAGTTCAGATCACAGACAAAGAATGTGTGTGCCCACAGTCTACAAGTCAGTAAAACACTACTCACTGACATAACATTTGTTTATGTGTGGGTCTCTGTCCTAGTTTGTCTGCTAGCTTAAGCCACTTCTTTATTTTAACACCCCCCCTAAACATATTGTTATAATGAGACCAGATAGATTGATCTAGCTTTGTATTACCATAAGTGTATGTGTGAGTGTTTAACATGGCCACAAAGAACCACCACAACAACCAGCGCCTCCAAGTGCTTAGCCTATAATCTCAGTCTGCTTAATGTCTTGCCCCTAATTCTAATTCTTAATCTAATTCACATCCTTGCCACAATCACCCTTACATCACCCTGTACTCTGCCTGAACAAAACCACACACACACAAAAACAATATCTATCTATGTCCACATGGCAACACATCTGTGTGTATGTGTGTGTGTGTGTATGTATGCGTTTTTGTGTTTTTTTTGCTTTGCTGTTTTGTTAATCCATACCAACAGTGCTTTGCTCAGCTTCAGCCACAACTGTAATCGATTTAGTTTAGTGGAACAACACAGTCAGAGAAAAAGCCAAAACCTTCCGTCACAGAGCAGGCCACAAACACAATGGGAGATTATTCCAGAAAGCAGGTTTAGTGAAGCCTCAGCATTCGTTAAGCCCTTAGGTGAGAACATCTTTGCTTTCAGTTTTAGCGTTTGATATGACTCTGAGTCAGTAACAGCAATAATTTACAATACTAACCCACACAAACCGGTTTTAATCAAAACCATGGGTTTTAATTTGTCTCCTCTTGTCATGCCCGAAGGACCTGTATCACTTGAAACCAAGTTTTCCAAGAACAATAGTGTGAATATGAACTTTTAGAACTCTTGGTCTTGGAAAGCAAAAGGAGTGAAGGGAACACTACTGACTCATTGGTGGCATCTGCTATCTTCTACTGAGTGGTCTACTGGGGTGGAGGCATCTCAAGGGAAGACAAGAAGAGACTGGACAAACTTGTTAAGAGGGCCAGCTCTGTACCGGGAAGCCCTCTAGACCCAGTGCAGGTGGTGGGGAACAGGATGATGTTAGCAAAGCTGACATCCATGCGGGATATCAACTCCCACCCTATGCATGGGACTCTGGTAGCACTGGACAGCTCCTTCAGCGACAGGATGCTGCACCCCAAGTGTGTGAAGAAGCGTTATCGCAGGTCCTTCCTTCCTGCTGCGGTCAGACTTTACAACCAGCACTGCTCTCAGCTGACCACAGACACACAAAGGACAAACACGCACACTGAATCACTGTAAACTTAGGAAAAAAAACAAAAAAAAAACTGAGTAATATAAGTAAGTGCAATAAGGAGGCAATGTGCAATTACAATTGCCTTGTAAATATTATTTTTGTATATATTGTACTCTTGTGATTTTATTTTGAGCTGTACATACTGTACTTTTTTATTTTCATCTATTTTTTTGTACTGTGCCTTGCTATCCTTTTGATGCTACAACCAGTGAATTTCCCCATTGTGGGACTAATAAAGGATTATCTCATCTTGTCTTATCTTATCTTAAAAATAAAGGCGTGCATAAAGACTAGGAGAACACTAGTAAGTGGATAACTATGAAATCTGTTTCCAAATGAGTCCCTAAGGAGATGCTGGATAATGAAACTATCAACATAGATGACTAAACACAAGTCCCAAAATGTGTTGTTGTAATGACTGAATTTTTTCCCCCTGCACACCCTTAGTAAGTTGCATGGCTAAAATGTGCGCCACCAAGTGGATAAGTGAAATCATATGGCGGCCTTAACGCAGCAAACATTCATTCTAACACAGTCATTAAAACAACCGACCAATTTAAGCTATGGCCCATATGGCTCTGTGAATGAGAGCATGTTTGTGCATATTTTTTCCCCTCATATGAAGCATATCCTTTATCTGCAAGTTTGAAATCCTCCTCACTTTTACAATGATGTTCACTTCTATGATCCGTTGTTGACATTCAAAGCAAAAAGCTAAGTATATGAAGGAGCAGAACAGTATTTTCTGTATTTTTTGATGACACAGAAGTAACTAAAAATACATCTAAATATATTCCTGAGAAACTTTATCAAAATAAAGAAAGCCTGAAGTCATTCTAAAATCTCAGCTGTTGCTTTGCGTACATCTTCACTTGTGCAAAACAGAAGTTTAATGCCTACTCTTAAAGCAGTTGGATCATTAGTGTGACAGAGATTCCTGATGTGGCCATCATCACTAATCTTACTACATTGTTTGGTGTATTGTAAAATAATCATACACTACTATTGTTTTTAGCAAATGTATTACTGGAGCCTAAAAAGATTGGTTTATGATATTTAAATCGACACAATATAACAATTTAAGCCCTTTTCTCTTACTTCTGCCACTGTTGTTATATTAAGGTATTGGAAAATGAAAAATGTCATCCATTGGTCACACCTCTGCTGTCAATTATGTTTTTTTATGCAGCACGAACGCATCCGACAAGCTGAACAAACTTTAATCTCAGACCAGCTGAAAACCTTTCCTTCAGGACTGTCAGCTTTGGTGGTGCATTAAGGTCCCTGGTGCTGATTCCAGAGTCTGATACAGTGAACATGAGCATAAAAACATAATACCAAAATTACTAAAGCTCCTGCCCATGTGTTAGATTTAAGACTCTTTTAAGCTTTCAATGACACTGTGTAGACCAATAACTCATAAAGTAATATATGTGCGTATAGGGCTAAGGGTTGTGTGTAAGTAGACCTGATCCTCTAATCCATCCAGTCATGTAAGGCCTGTTGCAGGCACCATAATATGTTACATAACTGAAAAAGAGGCTTCTGTGCCCCAGAGTTCAATAGGTTCAGTTAGGCTTTTTATCACAACCAGATACTGTATATGTTGAATATGATGTAAATAAGTGATTAATTTCATTAAAATGGTGCTTCACCTCTAATGTATTTATTGAGAGATAGACACAATTGAAATCCATTGTGAGCATTGTTTTTAAACTGACACTGAAAGTCCAAAATGTCTACTATCTGCTCCCAGTCTACCTCCACAACCCCCAACTGTTTCAAGTTTAGAGGAAAACACTTTTGATTTGGTTGTGACCGACAGCTTATGTAAACACAGCAGCTAGCAAGGATGTAGAAAAGAAAGAGTTGAACTCTTGCCAAAAGCCGAGTTTGGCCCTTTAGTGCCACATAATATGCATGTGTCCATTTGTAATGAAAAAAGCATCTGTATTTGCAGGTATGAGTTTGCACTGTATGGGAGCACATGCGACTGCATTTTAATCCATGTACAAAACTGCAAGGGTCTGTTGGGGAAGGCTAAATTAAATGAGTAATGTGAGTAGCAGGAGAACAAAGCTAGCAACTGTGGTAAAGTGCATGAAGAATGTATGGAAAAGACAGCTATGTGAGAGGATGAAAAAATGCAAGAATATACAATTTGGAATGAAAAAAGGACGAAAAATGTCAAAACTGAAACTTACCCCAGTGATTACTTATTTGATAGCAAAGATTAATTCTCTAAACTAAAGCCCCACAGTGCCAGGCACCTTACAGACAGGTTGTTGAAGAAGAAAGTGTTTTCAATAGACCCTTGTGAAAGGACACCAGGCGGCCTGGATGCTACTCCAATAAGATTAGGAAACTAAGACGCTGTCCTCAATAGTTAATAAGGCTATAGTAAGACAGGAAACAGAGTGTGTGAAAGTGTCAAGAAAAAGAGAGACCAAGAAGAAAGATGGGGATCGAAGGACACAATAGGATGAGAACAGACAAAAAGCATGAACATGAATAAGAAGGAGAAACAAGATAAGGGAAGAGTGGAAGAGAGAAACAGAGAGAAAAAGAGAAGCGTGAAGGCTTGTTTTTGGTTGGACTCCAAGAGCTAGCATCTGTTTGGCTTTGGTTAAGAAAAGTCTAGTGTTTCACCCTACAGCGCCCGGGGGAATGCTATTCCAGGCTGCATGGGCTTCTATGAAAAACAGCTTTATGTGGAAAAGTGGATATGGAGGGAACTGGAGAAGAAGAGGCAATATGGGAAGGAAGGGAAGCAGAGGCAAGAGGGAAAATGAACAAAAAAGGTGGGAGAAGAGAGAATTTGAGGTGTAGAAATGGTTCACAGTGGAGAGAATAAGACATGACAATGATATTTAACGAAGTGTAGGTTGAGAAAAAAAATACTGAAATAGAGAAAAAGAATGCTGATAAAGACCTGCAAACAGTCCTTTCAAACTCTCTAATTCATTTAATCCTCAGGTGCAAAGTAATGAGTCAACCCCCCCCCCAGCATCTGGATGACGACAGCTGTGCTGTGGCTTTCAGCCCCCGTCCTCCTCACCTGTCAGTCAGACTGCCCAAACACCCCAAGGGACTCCTAACAGCTGGTAGACAGGTGCTAATGCTGTCCATCTTCTGAACCGCACCTCTGTGCGACTCTTTATGTATTTGTTTTACCTTTGCACTGACGACAAGATATTGTGTGTGTGTGTGTGTGTGTGTGTTTGTGTGTGTGTGTGTGTGTGTGTTTGTGTGTGTGTGTGTATGTGTCTTCTAGAATTTCTCACCTTGTAAGGCCAGTTGCAAAAATACAAAAATATGAGGACACACTCCACCTTATGGTGCCCAAAGCCTATGTCCCATTTGAGCAGGGGCTGTTTTGAGATTTGGGCATGAATTGAGTTTAGGCTATGAGTTTACAAATAAGGGTCAAGGTTAGGCCAAAGAAATGAATGAAAAATTAATGGAGTCCTTGTGAAGATAGAAAGATGTGCATGTGTGTTTGCATACTGAGAAGAGGGGGAGTTATGGTACTGAAGCAGAGCTCTGTGCTTAATCAAAAGCAGAGGCACTTTCTCCTGGAAAAACAATGAGGGAAAGAAAAGTTTACATGGGTTAATTGACAGAAAGAGGAGAGGGGGAATAGATGGATAGGCGAGCGGAGGAAGTTGCAAGGCAAGAAAATAAACATATCGGGGAGTTACAGCATGACGATAGATTGAGTGAATAGGTCAGAGAAAATGAAATGAGAGTATGACGCAATTAAATAATGAAAACATGCTTTACATTACCTCACCACCACCCTTTCTAAACAAGTCTTTAACTTTCCTGCCTTTTTATTCTCCTGCTATCGTTTCTGCTTTTAATAATAAAACACTTGAAGCCTGACTGTACTGTATAATGTTTCTCCAACACAGTTTTATTCCCATAGTATACACAGGACTGATTTTATATTTAATTATGCAGTTGAAAATCTCTCCCTCCCGCTTTCAGTTTAACTCCATCTAGATCTCCTGGAACACATAAGCCTGTACTATCCCTGTACTATCAGCTTTGAGGGGGGATTTCAGTCATTTTAGGGCATTTCACTTGTACAGCTAGGATTGATGTTGAGTAAAGCCCAAAACCACCAAACCCCCACGTAAAGCTCCTTAGGATACGCTGAGGACATTACAGCAGGAGATAAAGAGGAGATGTAGGGAGGAGAGAGATGAACAGAGGCCTTGAAATTCCTGAGATGAAAATGGATGTAGAGACGGTTCTAAATTGTTGCCAGGCACTGTTGTGTTGTTTCTGGGTGTTCACTGCAGGAAGGGTGGAGTAGGATAAAACCTAAACTATAATAATTTGACAAAATAGGCACTTTCTTTAATCAGAATGTTTAGTTTATGTTAGAGTAATGATTTTTTTTAAACCTAGATTGAGGGATTGAGTGACAGACAAACACAAAGAATGGATACATAAAGTTTTTTTTCTTTTCTTTTTTCTTAACAATTACCTAGGTAAGTTTGGTGTGGATCTGTGGGAAATTGTCTCTTGGTGTCTGGTGCCGATTTTAAAAATCTTCTGTAGCCTGTAACAGGTTCTCTTCCAGGACTCCACGACTTAAGAAAGATATCATCACAGCATGATGCTGCCACTTTCTTGTTTGATAGTAGGGATAGCGATGGGTTATGTACAGAGTTGGTTTTATGCCACCCATAGCTTTTTTCGTGTAGTCATAAATATTAAACTTTGATTTCTTATGAGCAGATACCCTTCTTTTACATTTTTGGCTTGTCACCTAACTGGTTTCTGACAAACTGGACTTCTAATCATCTATTTTCCAAGAATGTCTTTTTTATAAATTTTCTTTGAGGTAGTTGATTACTAACTGCCTTTTTTTTTTTACAGAATATTCAACCTAAACTGCAAAGTTACCGTGTGCCTCGTGGGCGCATCTCCAGGTACTGCTTCTCTTTCCTGACTGTTCAGTTTCTTGTCATAAATGAGTTAACCTTATTCCGCGGCCTTCATAGAACAGCTGCCTTTGCACTAAAACCCACACAGATGCTGTAAATAAATGACTTCTAAAAGCATTTGGTTGCATTTTACTTATTTAAGTGTATCAGAGTAAAAGGCGTGAATACAAACACCCACCACACCTTTTAGGTTTGTGGCTACTTTTGAAAGGCACTGATTGGGTCCTGTGTTTGTTAATGTTAACAGACAAGAAGTAAACCACTGAAATACACATTTTTGCAAAAGTTCCTTTGTCATACTCCTTATATACAGTAATTTGATAATAACTCCCCTGATAAAGCTGGTAAGAAAGAACTTACCAGAAAAAATTACTTCCCTGGCTCTGTTGTGCTTTGTTGACCATTATTTCATGGTCTCTTTACCGTATGGTTATGATTTTTTCACACAGCACAACAGCTTGCCTTGATTGCATTTTGTTTCAATATAAAGAAAAGTACCGGAAATGTGCAGATGAAGGATATGCTTCATATGAGGGGAAAAAAGATGCACAAACATGCTCTCTTTCACAGAGCCATATGGGCCATAGCTTAAATTGGTCGGTTGTTTTAATGAGTGTGTTTGAATGAATGTTTGCTGCTCCTTTAGAAGCATCTGCCTTCGGAAAAAAACTCTCATCCTACTTTGCGATAAGGCCGCCATATGATTTCACTTATCCATAGCCTTTGTCCGAGAGTCTCTAAACTGAAGATAGTGACTAACAAATAATCCCCTTTTCCTGCAATTAACCCCCACCCTCTTTCCCCTATCAATCTTTTCTTTAATTCTTCCCTTTTCCTTTCAGTCAGCGCTCAGCTTTCCCTGTTACTCCTCTTCTCTCACCCTATTACCATGCTTACTTTTGGCTTCAAGTTACAAAACCCCACCTCCTTCCACTCTTTTCCACTTTCCACAAATACATTTTAATTACAATGTATTTTAGCATTATTATGACTCATTCTTTTTTCTATAGATTTTTTTTGTTGTTTACATGAAACACAAAGGCCTTTTCTCTACTATGTATAGGAAAACTTATGCAGAATTTGGAATATTGTATTTATGTTGAAGGATTTTTATAGATAAGTTACCAAATTCAGGTTTTTGTTACATAATCCGCCAGATGTGGACTTTGGGAGGTGGGGTGGGGGGGGCATTCCTTCTTTATCCATATGATGGAGAGGGAGCAAGAGTAGGAGAAAGAAAACTAAATAAATTAACAGAATTTCCCCAAATTTACGTAAATACACTGTAAAAAAGCAAAGAAAAGGAAATGTTGATCTAACAGGTAATGCATGTTGCTTGCTTGGACTGGTTATAACTCTCTACCATATCTGCACAAAGTCTTCAGTAAACTGAGGGCTCGTGACACAATCCTCCGTTAGCAGAGGGGGGTGATGTAATTCACTGTAGGGCTTTGTGTTGAAACTACTGACGGCCTAACTGATTGAAAGTGTTACGTGAGGAGGGTATTTGGTTAATGTGAAATCAGAATTTAATGACCTGCTGTGTTATAGTTCACAGAATCGGCTTCAAATGTATTACTGCTCCATATCATTCTAACTGATGTGTGTGATCAATAAGCTTGTATCAGGCTTTTTCAGCTCGGGCTGGAAGTAGTTCAATACTCAGCCAGAAATCATTCAGTCCAGGCTGGGCCAGAAAGCTCAATAAGGCCTGATTATTAGCGCTTGGTCTTGGCTAACACATGCAGATCCTTCTGCCAGCTGATAGTGATTATTAGAGCTTATTGATAAGCTAATAGTGAATTAGGGTTAGTAGGGATTGTTTAGAGAGGATTACTGACAAAACAGACAGGGATATAAGGGCCATCATGACAGCAATGGGGATGCAGAGGATGTAGGTAATCACTTTCGTATTAAAAAACAGCACATGAGAAAAATGAAAGGAGGGATATGCTGGGAAGGGCAGAGGGAAATTTAATACACGGCTAAAACAAGATTCAGAGGATGGATATCAAAGACCTGGATTCATATCCTTAATCTTCTTTATGAAGTTATTATTTTCATCTAAAATCAGCTTGTATCTTTATTAAGAGAAGCTTCAACAGGCTACTTAAGATAAAACTATTTCAGATTATTTTATTCACAACAATGTGACACTGAACAGTTCTATTTAAATTTTATACCAGAACAAATAAAAGGGTTTTAAATATCCAGCTTTATGTGCAAAAACCATGACGTTACTGCAGATGCAGTGAGAAAATCAGCTTGTGACCTGAATCGGCCAGCTTTATTAGCCCTAACTGGTGAGATTGACGTAATTTCTACTGTCAATTAGAAATACTGTTCAATTTCTTCTCGATCAGCAAACAAACATCACTAAGTGGCGTCATGTCGTACTAACAACAAAACTCATTGTTGCAGATACTGTTAGTCAAGAACACTCAATATGATCTATTTTAGGTCTCAGACAGGTACTTAAATAAATTATGATTAAGCACAGATATCTATGAAGAGGTCACTGTTTTCTCAGACACATAGAGACAGTACTGCAATCAATTCAGGCTGTGAGACTGCAATAGAGAGCAACACTTTCAGAAGGTAACATGCTGCGGTGCCGCTACCTGTTCTACCTGGCGCTGGAGAACTCGCAGCACATTGACTACATCACAGAGAAGCTGTGGAACGCCATGCTGGCCGGGGAGTGTGTGTGTCTTTCTTTCAGGGAGGGTGTATGTGTGTGTGCACGTGTATATATATGTAAATAGTTATAGTATAGAAATAGTATAGTAGTCGTAGTAAATAGTAAAAGTGGTTCTTTATTAAAGCTTGTTTTGCATTTTACTTTTTTTGCATTTTACATATTTAACCAATAAATTGTTTGGTCATTTATTTTTGCACAATTGAGTTATTTTGTCATGTAATCTGATTTCAACAATTTCAATGAAATGATTATTTTAATCAGTGAAATATAAATAAAAGTTCTCAGACTACAAGCACAATCAACTAAGTTTGCATGAAAGCAAAAATTATAGTAATTATGTCTTCTACAAAAGTTAAGCATTCATCCCAGGTCTTCAATCAAAACAAACAGCAAGGTTAAGGTTTTTGTACGTTATAAAACACTGCAGACATACTCCCATGTTACTTAAGCAAATTTGGTCAGTAGCCTATATGCATTCAATGATGTGTTAGCAATCTGTTTCCCTCCAAAATCTTTAAGTATGAAATCCCCTGCTGCCTGAAAATGCTTTGATAAAGTGAAAACTCGGTGAAGTAATCAGTAATCGGTTCGGTACGAAAAGCTAGCCTCCTCCTCCCAGTGCCAGGTCTCCCACTAAGGTAGGAAGTGATTTCCTTTTTTCAAACAGAGATCTACCTGTTTTTTATCTGGTTTATTTTTCTGTTTGGTTCATATTAAGGTCAGTTATGGCTATTGCTCATCATGCAGATTGGTGTGTGTGTGTGTTTGAGACAGGGCGAGTTTGTGATGTGATGTCTAATGGTTGTATGACAACAACAAAACTTGTTGTAAGGGGAGTTACTGCTTGCTGGCAATGATCTGTGGGGGTTTGCGATGTTGACACTGGACTGGTAGATCTCAGGAGGTTGGGTGCTTGAAAAGTAGCTCTTGGGACAAAAAAGGTTGGGCACCCCTGCTTTACATCATGTAATCCATTGATGCAAATTAAATACCATGTCAGAATAAATAAATAAATAAATAAAAAACACAGATCTGTTATCTGTACTAAATTTGAGCTCATTTAAGCCAAAGAATAAAATAAAATCAACCAACAAAAATGTCTCTTTCTTCAAACATTACAGAAATATAACAATTTCCAGATCAAAGAGAACAGATTTTCAGTCTCCTTTCTTTTTTTCTTTTGAGTGTAACTTTGATAAGTAATTGATTAATATATGGAACTGAAAACCAACAAGCTTGAAGAGAGAAATAACTATACTAAAGGAGAACACAGCAGTGCAGTGCTAACT
>JAVLVB010001108.1:4084297-4104828 GCA_032876305.1 Orestias chungarensis
TGTAAAATGGCAAAATCTGTGCTGAGAAGGTAAAAGTAAAAAAAAAAAAAAAAAAAAAAGAAGCTGAGAGAGATTTAGAGGCTTACTTTTGGTTCTGCAGATTAGTCGAGGCAAGTTTTAGGTCAAAGGTCGAAATAACAGATGATGGCTCTTGGCAATGCTTATCAGCCAAACTACGGTAAGTGTAGCCAAATAGTGACATATGAAAGACTTCAAATGTTTATAAACTTCACTTTTTAAAATATCTTCTTATTTATGCCTTTCTTTTGAGAAAGTCCTATCCCTTTATGTTTAGATGTTAAACTGAGTCCCTGGTAGCACGCAACGTACTCCTATACGGATAAAAAAAATGCTTATAGAGAACTGTTTATGTTTTCTGTTTATTCAAGAAAACATTTATTGGCCCCCAGCTGCCACCTCAGGGGAGGAGACGTCCAAGTACTGAGTGACTGTTTAGTGTCTTAATGGGGAGAGAGGAGGACCAGCCAAACCACAGCCTCTAGACTAGGACCTTACAGCTTGTAATTATGGAAAGATGTTTAAGTAGCTCTGTGTGTCCATGTGTGTGAGAAAAGAGTAATAAATGTATTTATTTTTTTAAATGGCAAGATCATTTTATGTCATGATAACCGTGTGTATGTGTGCGAGTGGATATTTCTGTTATTGTATGTGTAATGTGAGTTTTCTATTCAGCGGCGTGCCATTGTGTTTCGTCTGGTCAGGAAAGCTGCGGTCGTGCACAGACACACACGAAACGAAGAAATGAAAGTTGTTGGGAACTGGTGCTGCATTCAATTAGGGAAACCACATATTTACAAACAGCGGCGAGGGTGGAGTGTAGCGGAGGGGGCGGCGAATCTCTGCGACTCATCAACCAAGCGGCACACTTGCACTTTTGACTCCGGGCCCTGATTCTCTCAACTGCACAACCGCGAGCGAGCGAGAGACCGGAGGGATGGAGGGGGTGAGGGAGACAGGGTGTGGACAGTAATGCCAAAAAAACACATGTGCATCCTGGATGAACATGTGTGTGCGGCCGCATAAACAAATGCATATGTCGGCAGACAAGTATTTGCACAAATTAAAAGACCTCATTTAAAGCTCTGTGGTGTGAACAAACGTTAAAACCTGCTTAATTTTAGAAAATGACTGGTGGCTTAAAAAAAAAAGAAAAAAAGGGACATTCTGGTCTATGTAGGGGTAAGTGTTGTTAATTTATGTATGGATAATCACAATTTCAGTGGGAGCAGACTTGAACGATTCCCACATAACCGCGGAGGCATTAGGCATGGGGAGAACGCAGTATGGTAACCTTTAGTAAAAACCAGCCAGGATTAGAATTAAAAAAGGCTAACATAATTTCATTTTATTTTTTTACATTGAACAAAAATAAATATGGAGTTGCTGATCATTTGCAATGTTGCAGGAAATGTTTAATAATTACTTGAGCTATAATAAGTTTATCTACATAATATCTGCACTGTAATTGCTGTACATAAGCTAATTATAGTATTGTTCTCCAGTAAAATGTATTTTTTGCATGTAATTTTATTCCTTTTCAAAAATCCGCTTTTTTATCAAGAATCGGTTTATTTATGTAAAGTCAATTTACAACAGATGCCATCTCAAGACATTTCAAATCATAGGTACATCATACCAAATTAGTTTCCAAATCTAAGCAAACCCACCCGATTGCATGGAGTGATTGACATGCAGCATTCACTCCTCTGGGATCAGACTGAAACAATAGCTTGTGTTATCACTGACTTTACAGGAATCGCTCATACTGAGCATGCATGTGGCGACAGTTGAGAGAAAAAAACTCCAATTTAAACGAAAGAAACCTCCAGCAGAAGCTGGCTCAGTACAAGCAGCTGTCTGCCACGACCGACTGGGGATTTGAAGAGGCGGAAGACAAAAATAGAGAAAGAGGAAACTCAATAATATATAAGTATATAAAAAAATTAACAGATTTATAAAGGTACACCACAAGAGGGAGTATGTCTTAACTACATCTTTTTTCCTTGTAAAATAATGTTAAGTCTTTATTTTAAGCAATATGAACAGTAGTGCGCAGCAACATGATGGAGACTGTCTAACTGCATGCCCTATACAGCTCATTAAAACACCTTATTTCTTTCAAGCAAAAAGCCTGTAAAACAAACCAGTGGTAGAAAATTATAAAAGTATTCGTCGGAAATTATGTCACCTTAATATTTTGTCACAAACAATCCTGCTACATGTTCTACGTGCTCTACATCTCACACAAGTGGCCTTTTCTTGTTAGTTAGGCTGTGCTGTCAAAACCTCCGAATGTTCATGTAGGCAACAGGAGATTACTTCAAACCACAAGTACAGATCAGAAACCCTGGCCTTCTTTTTCTTTTTCTTTTTTTCCTTTGGCTGTCGAGATCTTGAGAAAGAATATATGAGGGCACAAGACACTAGGGAGGGGCTGTTTGTCTTGACATGACCTTAGTGTGTACACGTGTGCAGATGTGCGCAGGCATCTGTGCGGTGCACCACATCAAGAAACCACAGAGTGACTTAGTTGTAATGACCCCTGGCCCCGACATGCTCCAAGACAGAGGGAGGGCGGTTGGAAAGAAAACGTCTGTTAAACGTACTCACACACTTACCAGGTGGGACTCGCAGTCTGTAAACCTGATACAGCTAAATAAAATGACTATAAATTGACACAATTTGTCTGATTCACTTTTACACAGACTGGGTGGGGAGGTAAGTAAATCACCTTGAACACCGGCTACGGCGGCAACAGAAGCATTCATTTCTACACTCTCTCTTCTCAGCAGACCGTCATTTGTGCTGGGTTTAATCTGCTAGGATCTAAAAGTATTTTACTGGCCCTGGTTCAATCAACTGCAAGTATTCTAAATAATTCGTCTTTGACTTTAGTACGCATCTAAGGGATAAACAGAATTTCCTTTAGCAGTTTTTTTTTCCTCCCCTTTTCACGGAGAGAGAAGTTTTCAAAGGTGATTTGTCCTCTGCATCTTCTTTGCATTTATTTTTAGCCGATGGCGGATATAAACCGGAATCCTTGACACCAACATCAAATGCTGGCTGCGCATGTGAGTGTTATAACAACTTTGTCCGACCAACAGTAAATGACTCATTCACTCAGTGAGTTAATGGAGACGCACGTCTTTACTTGTGTATTTCCTGTGAGCGCTGCAGCTGCTATAACTTACAGTTCCCTCAATTATAACTAACGCTTATGGTGTTTAATACGATCCTGAGTAAATGAAGACTCATTTTAGAAGAACAGCATTCCTGTCGACGGATCGCACCTGCAGGAATCTGTTCTTAAAACACATTTGGGTTTTTGTTTTTGCCACACCACAGTGTCAGCTACAGTTGCAAAAAAACACTTTCTGTAGGTCCTAAAAGTATTTCTTATGTTTATACAAGTATTTACACAAGTGGTCCATACATGTGTTCTGTCAGCCTTTTGTGCAACCGTGCCATATGTGCTTATGTACACAAGGTATATGTTTAATGGTGTGTCTATGCGTGTGTGTATATAGCTCTTGAAAGCCACTGGGGAGGGTGGTGATGCGGCCGGTGTGTTTGCCTTGGCAGCAATTCAGCATTCCACATTCCTCAGTGATATTCAGTACTATGACCTCAAGAAACCCACACTGAAGAGAAACGCTCTCATCTTTTACGTTCCTCCGCTCTTTCCAGACATTTTTCCACTCTTCAGCCAGTTACGTTTTTTTTTAATCTTTTCTTTCCTTCCACCTTCTCCTCATATCTAAATTTATCAAGTCATTGGTCAACTTTGACCCCAACCCAAACTTGAGTTAATTCATATCTTCATTAGGTTTCTAAAAGCTCCTAGTTTGACCACAGACATTGCTGCTGTTATGAAAAGTTCACATTACTGTTCTTTTTCACTCAATGCTTCAAGCGGGTGAACCTGTTTCCTTTATTAGGCATTTCTTCTGCATATAAAAAAATGTGTCTTTTCTTCTTTTAAACTCCGAACTTAAATTACTGAAAGTGAAAAATGTTTCTATATTAAATCTATGCTTACTTTGAACTGGATTTCTAATTTGTGTACTAAGCTTTTTTTTCCATTGATAACCTTTTGACTGTCTTGATCTCTATCAACAGACCCCTCCTTCGTCTCCTCCCTTTTTTTTAACGCCACACCCACACCGCCAGAAAGCCGTTTCACCTGAGATGACCCGACGCCCGGGGCAAGGCGGTTCCTCCTCTTTCCCTGCATGCCTCCTTCCTTCCTTCCTCCCCCTTCTCAGCTTGGGCTGTAAACTACTTCACATACTTTTAAACACATGGCTTCTACACCTGACACTAAAACTCAGGCTTAGAGAAAGACAGACGGGAGGAGCGAGGAGGGCAAACTGAATTACAGAATATCAGCGGGTTTTGACAGCATCAAAAGTCACTGCCGCTGGTTTAAATAGTTTTAATGTTTGCTTCATAGCATGACATATGGACTTATGATAACAGTTAGCTTTAAGGTAAACAGAAGATTAAATAAGTAAGAAAATGCCAACAAATATAATACTTATTCTTTTCTTACAGGTATCTATTTTCCATCGAATGCTAAAAAAAAAATCCTACTTGGTTATTATAGACAGAAGATACACTTGTCATACTGCAGCTATCCACTGAGTGCAGTATTTGCTCTGCTTGGCTGACCCACTTATAGCGCAGCACATGGAACCGGGGTAAAATAAGGTAAAGGGTGGGGCAGCTGGCTGCGCCTCTTATCTCCCTGTCACCCTGACACTTTCCTCTATCTGAAGTGTACCTTTATATGGCCTCACTGTTAGTAACAACCCCCAGTAAACCTGTAAATGCCTGAAGTCATAAAGGCAAGCACTGCAGAAAAAGAAAAAAGTAAATCTGAGACGTAAACCTGCTAAGTTAAAGTTTATGAGTTCACTTCATTGCACAAAAGTGTCCTCAGTCTTCTTAAAATGTCAAGAAACAACACAAAAGGGTGCATAGGAGTATGGCTGATCGCAGAACTATGAGCGAGCCCATGCGTGTGTTTCGGATTAAAAGCTTCACCCCTGGACCTCGAAATTAGATAGGGGATTACTGGGACACATCCGCCACCTGGCATTTTAAGCCCCGCAATTACAACAACAACTTTTAATCAACAACATGACACGTGTTGCGTACAGTCAGAACATGGCAACGCATCCGTCTTCCTCTACACGCGACTTTCTATGAGGAAGCCACAAGGCTGGCCGATCTGAGGGAAGGCTACCCTCTGGGTGCCTCACTGTTTTAAAGCTGCTTGGGACTGACTATTAATCAGGATCAGTCCAGATTGGGACTCATTAGCGATGTGCACTAGGTAAGCATTTGGCATTCTCACTTACTTTTACTTGGCACAAGGCTAGGAGGAAGGATGTGAAACAGTTGTTGCCAGACAAGGAAGTGGCTTCCCATTATCACCTAAGGTAGACATTTACCATTGGAGAGCACAGCTTTGTACTAGGAGTAACAGCTAATGTGATACAGTATTTTTATCTCCAGTAGAAAAAAACACCAAGATTTGTAGAAATGTTGAGTTTTCTTTATGCTGCTAAACACCAGTAAAAAAAAGTCGGTTGCTTGCCGACCAGCAATGCTTTAATCTGACTCACTCAGCCACCCTTTGGTTATTCAAACTGCTGGCGACCGCTCAGCTGGAAACGGCTCAAGTGCCTTGACAGTAACACATTTACAATTAGGTTTTATTCATAAGAAAACACCCACATATTCTTAATAAAATACACATAAATTAATAAAGCCGGAGAATCTAAGTTTAAAAAAGGGAGCACCCTGAATTACCATATACTGTGTGCAACCTTTAAAATTCATGCTGTTTGTAGGACAAAACCTGACTCGGGACAGAAGGTTTTTGGTCTGTGCACACAAACAGAGCCAAAGAAACAAAAAAAAGCAGAGTGAGCAACTAAATGCTTGACAATTTAGAGTCATTTATAGTAATGGACGAGGCAGTGTAGGCTAGCAACCAAACTAAACACAAGCTGCAGCCAGACACCAAGAAAGGACAAGAAATCATGTTCTGCTTCATGTTCACTTCCAGATCAACATATTAATACAGATACATGAAAGCCCTTTCGTATTAAAAAAAAAGAACTTCAGGCCACAAGGGAGGACACAAATTTAGAGAATGAATACCTAGATTTACCAAGATCTATCTATCTATCTATCTATCTATCTATCTATCTATCTATCTGTCTGTCTGTCTGTCTGTCTGTCTGCCTGCGTGCGTGCGTGCGTGCGTGCGTGCGTGTGTGTACAAGTAGACTTTCACTCCTCTACAAATTTTTCTTCACGTTTATCTACCAGTCAGGACTTAAGGTTCTTCTTACGGAAAAAAAACCTAGTATTAAGCCGAGAAAGCCAATTATTTGGTAGGTTTATCAGTAAAAAGATGAACAGATACTGCTGAAATGGAGAATTCAAGAAACAGGGGCACAAAGAGCATTGGAGAGACAACGATAATTGCAGGCAAAAGGGGTCATTAACCCATCACTATCCTCAATCTAACCCCGAAATTAAGGCTGGTCAAAGGGAGCAGTGAGAGGGAAAAAAAGGGGAATCATACAAGAAAAGATTTGTTGAGCTCTCCTTCTAGTATGCGCACCGCACAGTCATGGATCACACACTATATTTTCTTACACACCTCGCATGACGAATTTCCCATATTCTGAAATATCTATGGAGTGAGGAAGGAGCACTGCAATTTTCTTCAGAAGAAAAAACATATATAATAACAGAAAAGGTAAGGAAAAAAATCCTGAGGCAAAGCAAATGAAGAAACTAAAACCATCAGAGAATTTGTCTTGATTGTGGCTTTACTGCTTAACCATGGATCCCTTTCATACATAGATTTTCAATATTTAGCTCTGGTCAAATTCACAGCTGGACTTCCCATCAAGTGCAGGGTCACTAGCAATTACAGGGTCACTACTGTACTATGGTTTCTGACCTACTCATAGCTTCAGAAAAAAATGACAACGACATATCCATCTCTTCCCTGTAGAAGCAAAGTATCTCACCACCTGCCCTGCATGCAGTTACAATTTGCAATGCACATAGCCACATTTTAGAGGAAATATCTTTCTTTCAATTTCAATGTAAAATGTTGCTTTTTTTCTCATAAGGATAACTTTAGTACTCAAACTGCTAAAGTTATCCATCATTATGAGGTGATGTGTGTACTTTTGATTACCTACCACCAGACCAGTTCCAATCCACTAAAATATAAATCGCAGATCAGATACATGAAAGAATCAAATAACCTTTCTAACACCCTTGGACAGTTTAGGTCTTACCAGAACTTATAATTAGAGAAAGCTATGGACATTGATATGACATAGATCTAAATTGTTTTGGTATTCGAAGACACTATGAATGAAATGAAACAAATTCATGCTTAAGGGTCTGAAGACTTGAAAAAAGGTCTGACATTAGTAAAAAGCAGACATGCAATCTAGTCTACACAAACATCTAACAAATCTGCATCATCTAACTGTTTTAACAGTAATTTACTGGTAAAAGCCAGTGACCATGTGTTAATGTTCACACAAGAAAACACTTTTTTAAACACAGAAAGACTTAATTTTACTGACACAAAAAAATCAAAACTAATCTAATACTAATACTAATATTAATCGAATGAGCTGCAGTTAAGGTTTTTAGCATCAGCCAGTCAATCATTTTGCCTTGATGAATGCACGCAGGGATGGATGCATGGGAATTACTTTGTGTGTATATTTGTTATCTAGAGTGATTGTGTCTGCATTTTTGTTGTTGTGTTTCATCTGGCTCGAGGAAAACTCCCAAAGGGCTCAATAATATGGTGATATTGATAAAGACAAGGCAAAAATATTTGTGGAAAAGCATATACACTCATGAATTATACATTAAAAATACACCTCTTTGCTGCCTTTCTCTCTCTCATTCTCTCATCTGCCTCTCCAGTTTTCTTTTATGTAGGAGGCAGCGCTGGGCACCAAGCCATGCGACATCAATATGCGTGTTGATGAAAACCCTTCCCCTGCTTAGCCTGCGTTTCACTGCTGAGGCTTTAAGTTGTGGAAGCATTGGCTAATGTCACCCGATACGGCAGGTCATGTTAGCTTGTATTTATTTACCGGCGGACTGCGAGCTAGCACTCCCACTGTGGATGGCCGGACCTAAGCTGGCCTTGTCGAAGGAACCTGCCACAGTGGCAGCTCATTGTCGGAGACAGCACCAGCCAGTGCCACCCTGGAGGCAGCTTGGATTGGGCCCAAACAAGGCTCCCTTGGAGCCCAGGTTGCCATGGTGGCAGCCGAATTTGGGTCCAGCAAATGTGAGGCGAACAGGCGGTGGACTGGGGAGGGGGACTGTGGTGTAGGGAGGCAGAGGATTGAAGAAGGAGGACGGACAGATTTCTGCTATGGCTCCCCCAGAACATTAAAAACATCAAATCCAAAAGACGACTAATATAAAACTTTAATAGTTAGAGAGAAAGAGGGAGACAGTACGTCTGTTGGATGAGGCTGTTAATTACACAAAAGAATGATAAAAGACTCTTTTAAAGACCCAAATAACCGATGAATTCATTCAGTGTCTTCTACTTGTTGTGAAGTCTAATTAAAAAGTAAGAAGCTCAGCTGTCAGATAAGTCAAGTTACAAGGTGACAGATGTGCTTCTCATATTTTACTTCACTAAGCCAATGGTACAAACAAGATGAGCTTGTGAACAAGAAAAAAAAAACCCTGAGAGGGCAAAAGGAATAAAAGCTGTTAATGTTAAAAGACGGCACTCTCCTGGCTTCTCTTCCCTGCTCTTTTAGTAAATATTCGCTAAGTGGTTGGGGGTGACTTAATACTGATCTTTGAATTCGAAACCTCATTTTCTTTTTAATTGAAAAGTTTTTATTAAAAAAAGAAGGGCACCATGCGACTTTTTGGCGCTCGGTTTTACAACCCTCTCTTACAGCTTTTATGTGAATGAGTTGAATATTAAACAGCGGAGGCAGAGAATAATACTGACAATGTTGCCGTGGCCAGTTCACCCAGGTGTCGCGAAAAGCCTTGGACTCCAAAAAAAAAACACACTTGGCTTATTACGCTGCATAAAAATGCAAATCGAAGCGCCTCACCTGGGCTTCAAATCTATAATGAGACACATATATGAACACTCAGAAGCCTTGCCAAAAAGGATTGTGTTACATATGTACACAGACTATCAAGAGCTTCACCCACAACTCTAACTCCACAATACACTTTCACTCAATACATATCTGCTGAAAACATTTATATATATATATTTTTATTACACACTATAACTGAATCTAACTTTACATTAGATGGTCCTTTTCTGGCTATGCACCTGATTCGAGAATAACACTAAATGTCCATACTTATAATCTTCTAAAATAGCTTTGAGCAACGTTGGGATTTCATTTGACATATTTCTTTTTATTGGTAAGAAAAGACAAATCCAAGCCAAGATCTTGTCGTTTTCAATATACTTTAACGTCGATCAAGTTAAAATGACTTTATATAAGCGGATATTGGATTTCATTAAACAAAAAGATCGACTTAAAGTTTGGGTTCTATTCCTAAAGTCTGGTGACTAGTTAATGCGTTCAGTCTCACATATCCACTGTCTATAAACCCCATTCTCTTCTCAAAACTCATACATGCTTAGCTTTGTATGTGTGTAGGAATCTACAGATGCATCCAACTTAGCTTTAGCAGAACATTTTTTACAGACTTTAAGTACTGTGGGATAGTGCTGATTTTTTCTTTTTAAGTTTTGATTATTTTCTGTTTTTGATGATCTAGTGGACGGTTAATCTTTTACATTTTCTCAGTTTTGCACAAATGTGTGTAATTGTTACTATTCATTTTGAGTTTAACTCCCAGTTAGAAAAACACCCACGTTTAGGAAAATAAAGTATTTAAATCCAAGTGTTTTGTGTACATTTGAAGCTGCAATTGATGCACGCTAAACACAATGAGCAGTAAATGGAAAGCAAATAAAATATAAGGAGTAATGCATTAATTTGTCATCACTGTAAAAAAATTATTTAAAGCCAATATCATCCCCATTTTATTTCTGCCCAAAAAAAAAAAAACTACAAACAAACAAAGAAAATAAAACAAATGAGGAAAATATTACCCTTACCAAATGTTGTGTAAAAAAAATGTCAAACATCCTGATGAATATCCAGTTTGTTGGTTCTCCAACACTTTACTTCCCACTGTCTCCACATCCCACCTGCTCCGCACCCCTTTTGAGCTCTAACCCGCCCAACTGATCGCACACAGACACGCCATGCCACTCCAGACTCATCCTGTTATCTAAACAAGCACCATCCTCTCGTCACCGTCACAGGGTTCCTTTCCTGTGTACTCAGAGAAGAAAGAGAATGTCATCTTTGCAGATAAATGGGTTCTTTTGATGAAAGACAGAGCCTTGTTTACTTCCACTCCATTTATTTACCGGCCTGTTTTTCAAGTTAACGCTGAGCGACACTTTACCAAACTCCCACCGGAGCTCCCGGTCAATTTCCCCCCCTCTGCCCAAACCTCTACTTAAAGGTATAGGAGAGGATCTTTTCATTTGAAAATTTTCAAAGGAAAATCCCATTGAAAATGACAGCCAATCAAAAACGACCGGTGGTGAAAAATAAGTGGCTGTCAATTCGGTAATAAAATGTACGCGATGACGTTTATCACTAATATCCCCACCCACCCGACCCGTACAACGTGCGCTGATGTTTGAATTCGGGAATGCGCAGATTGTTGCTTAGGAAGTAAAACGGGACGGACACACGCATCATTCACCATTGAAGAGAGGTTCTCCCCGTACGGCAGCGTAAATGGAAGCTCGCAAGAGAAAAACCCTGTTCGTATTCGCTGAGAAGAAAGAAAGACGGCTACAGAAATGAACAAAACACAAGTTTGTCTCGGAGATTTCTGCTTTGTGAGGTGGCGGGCATTGAAAGCCGAAAAGGGATTCAAAACCGATCAACTCGTCGCGAAGTTTCTGCTAGACAGGTAATGTGCTTATACCTGCTCATTTAGAAGGATTTGTGTTGATTTGACACAAGTGTTGTAATCGCTACGCAGGGTCCGTCAGAAAACGCTAGCTGTGCAGCCTTTATGTGGAATTACTACCTAATGGCGTGATTATTTATCACTGATAATCATTAATTAGTGTCAAATGTCCTTGTACAAGCGTTTTCCTAAACAAATAACCTTTTGGTAGCTAATTCATTGCTGTAAAAGCAATCAACTCTGTAAGAAGTCCGATGCGGCGCCAGAGGCTGTGGTCCAGACTCCATGTGCTGAGGAGGTGCGCGCTCCCGATATCAGAAGGCGTTTGCTGGAGATGAGGTGGCGCATGCGCAGTGTTGCAAAAATGAGAATGAGCTGAAGATCCTCTCCTATACCTTCAACTGGACTTCTCGTACGTCACATATTTATTCAAACAAACTCCCAACCCCCACAATCAATCCCATGATGTTTTTTCTCCGTTTCATCCTGCCTCCTTTTCTGTTTTTAGTGTCCTAGATCTGTGGCCAAACTGATTTAAAGCCTACTTGCTTACAGGGATGCATGCCAAATTTGTTTCGATGCTGTTCTGTTATGTTTTTTTAACTAACTCACTTTTCAACCCCCTTCTCCCAAGCTATCCTTCCTTCTTCTTTCCTTCTCATCATGGAAGAAATACCGAGACATCTTCATCGAGCATTTAGCTCGGTGAGAAAAAAGAAAAAAAGCGGATGCCAAAGTCTTATTATGTGAAAGATTCAAAACTGAAAAATAAGTATCTAAATTAGGGATTCAATTAAATAGTCTGCAATTCTCATAAAGTGAAAGCAATCTACTTACACACAAAAAAGACTAAAGAGCGATCGAGTATCATCGCCTAAAAACACAAGCATACAATTTAAAAAGGCGGAGTTCGAGTCTTTGGGAAAAAAATATAGACACTAAAAGGCTTTTTGTTAATCGTTTTACCTTGTCTTTATTCAAATTGGAGCTAAATAAAACACCTCCAATGCAAAAGTAAAGGTTCGCAGACCATGGCAACCAAACAGCAACCATAATGGTTCTATTGAGTGCTAAAAGGTTTGTGCTTACAAGTTATTATGAATTATTCTACAGCCTAAAATAGGGGACCAGGGTGTTAATGAGACTAAGGACGGGAATTCATTTGAACCCTGAAGAGGAATAAAAAAAATTAAATAAAAAAAACAGAACAAGAGAAGGAAAGAAAAGAAATGAGAAGAAAGAGAGGATCAGAGAGAGGAGGTTGGCAGCGACTGTGTATGAAAATTTGGCGCCTTACAAACACAGAGATAGCATCGTGCCAAAAGCGACCGCCGACACAACTCACTTTCAACATCAGACTTCTTTGCTGTGTTACACTCCCCCACATAATAATTTGATCATTCTTTTATCCACATGTGTAAAATAAAATAGGTTATTTTGAAATATATATATTTTTTCGTCTAAATCAGTGCTTATCCAAGATTTTCTTCTCAACAATGAGTGCAACAAAGCTATAGGACTACAGTTAAACTCAAGTAAAAGCGACCTGAATCAAAGTATTACAGCTATGCATTATAAACCCAGTATAGGGACACATATCACAGCATCCTAAATATTACCAGTGGCCACTCTCAGCAGCCTTTGCCAGAACCTTGCTGTGATTGCAGCCTGGTGAAAATGCTGCCGTCCCTGTCTCTCACTTCCTCTTTGTCAGCCATGCCCAGAAATGGGAAAAGCCCTGCTCTCTGTCTTCCACTCATTCTTCTTTTCCATGTCTCGACGAGGTCAGAAAATCCTCCTGAGTTTGTGTATGGTTTTTGGGGGACTGGCACATTTCATGGTCAGCAAAACCACAAAAGCCTGAAAAGAGACCAGGCACTGGGAAGACAGAGTATTAAGACAGACAATACCTCCCCCTCAATGCTGCTGACTCTTTTCCTTTTTCTTGGTCTCTTTTTTTTTATCTTGTCCTTTTTTACTTTTTCTTACTTAAAACTGAAATAAAAAGGTGCATTCAGTTCAATTAAAGAATGAAATGCATTAAATGCATTAAATTTGCATTAAATGTTTAATCATATGAAAAATTATTTGAGGTCAAAGAATAGTTTTGGTTAGTTTTTTATTATATTAAACAGATTTATGCATATTGCCTGATCTAAACATTATAAGGTAAACAGGAACTGATTTACACTCAGTTTTGACTTGTTTGATAATTGGAGATATTTGTATTAATTTGAGGCTGAAATAATCAAATCGACTGACATGTTTATTTGATAGAAAAGAAAAACACATTTTTATTCTTTGAACTTGCAGCCACAAATCAAGACCAATAAAGGAAAAGATTTCAACAACATAGTAAATGATAAGCGAATTTGTTTCCCGCCCACTTTATCACAAAATAATACGCAAAAATATATATAATAATGTACTCCTTCATTTGACAGTGAGGTAATTTTTTTAAATTATATACTTAAAATATAAATACAATTTAATTAAAAACATATTTCTCACCTATTCTCTTACGAACAAATTGCAGAGTGAGGGTGACGTTTGTGCCAATTTTTACTGGTCAGTCTAACCGAAGACCAAACACAGTGTTGTCTGTCACTTGCGTTTCTCGTTTCATTTATTTGCGTTTGCTCTGCTCTTCATGTGATAAGCAGAGACAATATTGTTTTGGATTAGTCCATATCTGCCTTTGACACTCCAAATGCCGTCATGTGTCTGTGTATTTAAATGTTTCTGAGTAAATAAGCACATAACAAGGCTTTGGCTTTCCTTACACCGGCAGCCACCAAAAAGCACTGTTTTCTTTTGCCGAGGCCAACAACAGTGTGAGAAAACTCTCTGTCAAACTCTCACTGCATCCCAACCCTTCAGATTTTATACGCAGCTGCCTCTGTGTGTTCCTGAAGCCCGACAGAAAAGGCAGACCTGGCTAAGTGAGAGCCAATCAGCGCTCATATGTCCATGCCAAAAGCTTCCCTCGGTGTGACGAGCTCATCTTCGCCGACACAGAGCCGCGTTCCCACAACACAGCACTAAAGCCTCTGACCTGATGGACTCGCAGAGTGCAGAGATTTCATTAAATCAAAACTTCACAGCTGAGCGTCACCCTGGGCTGCGATTGCACAGACGCAAACATTCGCGCTCAAAGACGGTCCTCTCAATATCTTTGGTGTCTAAGGAGCCTGAGAAGAGACCGTGGGGATGATTAACAACAGGCTATTTCCACAGGATACAGAGGAGTTATGAAAGTAAAGACCCATTGCAGTATCGACTTTTACCATAAATTAAAGATCTCAGCAGATTTCCTATTCCTCTTTTTATTGTTAGTCACCGTTAAACTATCACAGTTTGCCTATCCATCCAAAGTTAGCCAGGCATGATGCAGGTTCATAAATCAAGAGATTTTTTTCCCCCTTGTGATGTAAATGTAAATTGCCGTTTTATTTCTGAATCCTCGCCGTAGTCAGGGAGTTGGCCGCAGGCTGGCCACGGCGCCGGGGTTTCTCTGGACTTTCTCACAGAGCCGTCCAAGGCATTACTACTGCAATAGTGAGACGGGGGCGGGATCTGGCACGGCGGAGTGCGTAGTGTGGAGCGGTCATAGCAGAAATGGCAAGGCGAGCACATTTCACACCTCCCTCAGAGTGACTGCAAATTTCCTGTGCTGCACTTTTAATTGGAAACACATTTGAAACATCTTTTCATGATCACACTTACACTGTACAAAGAAAATACGAGGGAGAAAAAGAAAAAAGAAAGAGAAAAGAAATATGAATGAGGTCCAAACTATGAGTAAGTGCAGTGAGCTAACTTTGGACCTGACAAATGTTATTTTTTTATATATATCTTTTATTTTTCCTACCCTGAATAAATCAGAAATGTGCTGAGTTTAATCTAAAACAGCACAACGATTATAAATCAAATAGCTCACTGAAGACTTTGAGGGGCCTCCCAATTAATTCTCCTCAGATGGCGTAAAAATGGAGCCACCTATGCAGTAGTCAGACTCTCGCAAGAAAAAAGCCAAACTATATCTTAACTAGTATTTTAAAATAAAATTAGAGCCAACACATTCTACGCACAGGTTAATAAGGTGTCCCTGCTGAGTTGTTTTGTCAGACCCTTGGACCAATAGATGATTATCTTTATTACCATGGACCAATTACTTCCATCTAAAGTCTAAGCGTACGCTACACAGTGAGCTGCAACACAATCTTGCTTTACCTCTTATTTAATCTGTGCCAGCGCTTCACTTGCAACGTTCAAAGGGTGGTTATATCTGTTTAGTTTTTTTTCTTATCTAAGGTGTCAAAGAAACAACTGGAGAGGTTAGTCCGCTGCCATGTTGTGGTTAATTCAGGAACGGCTGCGGCGCGTTTCGCTTTGTGACGGAGAGGATCTCAAAAGCTGGCTGGCTGCACAACAGTCTGAGAAAGCCTGACGGCAAGCCCAGAGATTCCCCGTGGCAGCTTTTGCCACTCTGTCATAAACAAAACACAAGACGTCTTTCTCTTCTTCCCACACCAACGGGGCTCTGGTGCTGGCAAACCGAACAATCGCTATTGTAGCTTCTTCTCTTTCCCAAATATGCTCTCTCTACCACGCTCTCTTCCCGTGTCTCCTACAATATAAACAAAAGAGATCAGCAGAGGCTTTACCTCTGTGAGAGCAACAATGAGGCCGATGTTTAAGGAGGCAAAACAAAAAGTGTGTACAGGATCAAAGGAGAGCCGGGAAGACAGAGAAGCTAAAGGCTGACAAAATGCAGACCAAACAAAAACAAATAATGAACCCATCTTGTCATTTTGCTGTGGTAAAACGGCAAGAGAAACAGGAAAAAAAAAACACACACAAATACAAATACTGATCGACATCATTAATCATCAGTTTGCGAGGGAAAACTTAAAATCAAAGCGAATCAGAGAGAATTGTAAAAACACGGCAGCATTCTGCATCCGTCAGATAAGATAAGGGAGAACACAAAGTAAGTCGACATTATGAATGGATAGCACTCTGTGTGGAAAGCGTTTTACTGTCCGTCTGTAAACCAAAGTATTGCAGAGGAGTGGAACAGCTGACATCAAAGAAGCAAACTTATTGTGATTTATTTACAGTTTCCATGTGCGTACACACTAGTGGACATAAAAAATGTTCTGTTTCCAGTCTCCTTCAGATGTAACATAGCACAACATATTAATGCTTGGCTTCTCCTTGGACCATGCAATGAAAAATGTAATTTTTGAAATGTATGTTAATAAATATGATAGTAAAAATGTATAACGGGATTTTAAACGGAACATTTAATCATATACTAATGAATTGAACCAACATTAAAACAACCGCAATTGAATATGAAACAAAATTTATATTTGTTTCAATAAGGATAGCAGTTTCTCTCAGATAAAATAAATACATTCAAATATAGTTGGTGGAAACCCTATACAAAATATTAATAATAATTATAAATTACCATATCAATATTAAGAGAAACTACCCTCTGCCTATCGTCTATTACTATCAAAGAAAGAGTAACAAAAGCAAAGCTGGAGCTGCTGCCAAGGTTTGGCTCAGGGTGTAAGGTATCTGGCCTGGACTGAGGCTGAATGTGTCTGTGTGTGTCTCAGAAAGAAAACAACAACAAAAAAAACACTGGGAGCCGCTTGTGATAGCATTTGGCTAAGAGAGTACGTCGCCGTGTTTGGGCAGCGGCAGGGGGGGACGTGCTGCGTATATATACGTGCGTTTAAAATTTCCAGAAAATCCAGCTGAGATAGCATTAGGTCATGAGCTTCTTTGAACAGCCAGACAGCAAACGGCGATGTGGTGTGTGTGTGTGTGTGTGTGTGTGTGTTCGGAGGATTTGGCTGTGAAATGTATTTTTTTGCAAGTGTCTGTGTTTCTTACACTCTGAGAAAAAAAAAACAGAACCCAGCCAAAATGTGTGTGTTCAGTCCACGCACTGGAGGCTGCAATGATGTTTGGCCGGCTGCATGAGTGAGTATCGGCGACGGTGGCTGAGATACAACAACGTTTGGCTGTTTCGAGCTGTGTCTGTGATAGTCCCTTGGACGAACGTGTGCACTGTGTGGGTCTTTGGACGTATCTGTGACGGAAACTGTGTTTGGATGTTTGTCGGAGAGTGAACCAAAAAGATAAAAGTATAATAATATAAATTATTAAAAAAATATATACGAAAGTGTTTGGCTGTGTTTAGTTGTGTTTGCAAGGGTGTAAAAGTGGCTGCAGTAGTACTGCCCGTCTTTAAGCTTTGCCGTTTCTGTGTGTGAGCATGTGTTTGGCAGTCAGGGCCAGTGTGGTGATCGCTGTTCAGGCAGACAGCGAGGGCAGCAGCAGCCCGTGGCCTGTGAGCTGAAAACTTACGGCTCTGCTGTCTTTTTCTTTCACACAAGAACACAGCGATCTGGGCTTTGGCCAAATTTCGCATGCCTGAACGCAGCAACCTTCCTGTCGCAGCCCCACGTTCAGCGATATTAAAAACCCTGACTCTCCTTTGTGCAGCCAAAAACATTACATTTTAGAGCAACGGTCGTCCGATACACTCTGATTCTAACACACATGTCCATGCAGGCTTTCAAATTGTTTTCTATATAAAATAAAAAAAACACACAAAATATATACTCATTGAGCCATAAATTCCTTTGTCAGAAATATAAACACAAACTTGGCACAGCAAGCTGAAACTATGACCCAGACACACTTTTAAAATGTATTTTTTTGATACTGTTGACACTGTGTTTTCAAGTAAATAGATACATTTCAAAATTACATATTTGTATTGGAAGGGCAGGAAACAGTACAGTTTTTTTTATATTAAATAAACCATAATGCTTATCTGAATTAACTTGGTAGAGCGCATTTTGAAAATGATGTCAATAAACTAATGTTAGGTTTTAATTTTAAAATGTATAGTAAAACAGCTTCTTGGGTAAGTTTTATTTAAGTTTACCTATTTGTTTATATATACATATTTATATACTTTTGACATTCATCTAATAATTTCCTCCCAAATTAATGTTAATCTGTTTTGTCTTTGTGCATGCGTTAATATTGTCATATATCTGTAATAATCAGCACACTGAATTCCTGATTCATGATTTAATAACTGTGTGTAACAGTGTACAGGTTGCAACATACCTGGCGAGTGGACAAAGTAGGCAAGGTAAAGGTCCAGCTCCTTGACAGACACTCCGATGTGGTGTGGCTGGACACACAGGCCAGGGTTGGTGCACTGTGGGGACTTCACAAGCCGCTCTCCGTCCGTGCTCTCTAGGGGACTGCCCTTGAACAGGATGACCATCACCAGGTCCAGCCGCCACACCTTGTCGGCCTGGCGCAGGCAGTCGATGCGACGGATCTTGCCCTTCTGGTCGGGGTTGGACAGCACACAGCAGGGTGGCTTTTTGCCCGTGATGGTGAGAACAAAGTCCTCACGGAACTCAGGCCGGATGTCCTTGCGGAGCTTGGCCAGCAGGCGAGAGGCCCACTTCTGCTTAATCTCTGGCTTCTCGCCGAGTAGCTCATCTTTCACCGCACGCTCTTCCTCCTTGGACATGCGCTTCTCGTGCTTCTTGAAGTATTTGCGCTTGCGGGCCTGCAGGTTGAACCAGGTGTAGGCAAAGGCGCGGACATGGGGCAGAAGGGCCTCGATGAAGGGGTGGAATTCATCCTGGATGAGAGAGGAGGTCGGGGGGAGGATGGACGAAGAGAGGTAGGAGGGGGGGAGGCAGGAGGAGGCAGAGGAAAGAGAGGGGGAAAACGGGGGAGAGAAGGATGGGGAGAGAGGAAGCGGGGGTGAGGAGGGGAAGAGAGAAGAGAGGCAGTTAGGACCGGCACGCAGCATGGAGGAGCAGCCGCTGCTCCGCGAGAGCGGAGGAAAAGAATGAGAGAGAGGCGCTAGGAGACTGACAGAAAGAAAGAGAGATAGTGATGGAGAGAGAGCGAAAGAGGCTTTCTGCACCGTAACACTCAGACATCACACTGAAAGACACATGTATAAATCTTTGAAAGATAAAGGTAAGAAAAGAGCATACAAATAAGTATATTTATGCCTAAATTCAATAAAATAATTTTTTTTTAGCATTTCATAAAAACTTTTTTCTCCTATAAGGTACACAAGAGTTTGGGGGGAAAAAGCAATAAAAAAAATATATATATATACTATAAAAATCAACATTGGACAAAACTACTGAAATTAATTTAATTATAAAACAGAAATAAATATCCCACCACATATAAAAAATAAAAACACCGTGTCTGCCATGAAAATGTACCAAATAACTGGCTTCAAAACACACGTAAAAAAAATATGGTAGTTACCATCCTGCTCTTTCATCATAAATTCACTCCATCGATTGTGGGGAAACTTAAAATGCGGAACGAGAACCAGCGGCAGTGACTCGATTGTTGATCACTGGACTATTACTGTGAATATTAAAAAACAAAAGACTGAGGAAAGCAAAAAAAAAAAAAAAAAACAGAAGCTGAGAAACTGTCCAATAAAAGCAGCAGGGGGGGAAATCTGAAAAAGAGTAGACGGGCCAAAAAAAAAAAAAAAAGAGGCACGGTCCAATACCAGCACAGGAACACAAGAGGTACTGGAGCAAGAGCAACGAGCCGAAAAGGTGCTGCTCAGTAGCACATCAGAAGAAGAGTGCAGAAAAGTTTTTAAATGTATCTATGGAAGCGATTGGCATAAAATAGAGACTGAAAACAGAGATGTGTAAAAATGAAATATAACACGTGAAGCAAAAAAAAGATGAAAAATCAAAACAGCAAAACTGCATGTGGTATTGGTTGTTTTCTGATCTGCAAAAGAATCACAGAGAGACAGAGAGAGAGAGAGAGAGACAGAGAGAGAAAGAGAGAGAGAGAGAGAGAGAGAGAGAGAGGGAGAGGAAGAGCTGGATAAGAGGGGTGCAGGCTGAGGAGAAGAAGAGAAGGAGGAAAAAAAACACAACAAAAACAAGAGGACCGAGTAAATGTTGGAAGACTGTGCACGACCACTGGCAAACCCGAGTGGAGCTTCTTTTTTCCCCCTTCTTTTTCTCCAACTCTGGCTCTGCCGTTCTCTCTTCCTCTCCACTTTCCGTCTCTAACCATTGACTGAGTCTGTGCCAACGTGCAGAGGGCCCACCTATTTGGCACCGAGTCTCTCGCAGCCCAGCCAATGCGCACGCTCCCAGCGCTCAAAGGGAGGGAAGACAGAGATGGCAAAGGGAGAAGCAAAGAGGCGGGTGTATGGATGGTCGGTGGCTGGTAGTGGAGAAACGACTGGGGGGCTGGTGGGGGTGCGTGTGCGGTGCACGCAGAAGGCACATCATTAGCCAAACAGACAAGTTCCAATCTAGTGCAAAGATAAAGTCCAGAGGATATTAATTTTACATGAATCCAGACAGCACCCGCCTTCTAAAGCTAACCCCCCCCCC
>JAVLVB010001108.1:4130312-4145063 GCA_032876305.1 Orestias chungarensis
ATCTATCTATCTATCTATCTATCTATCTATCTATCTATCTATCTATCTATCTATCTATCTTCAGCCTAAAACTGTGTTAAAAACTACATTGACTTTATAGTAGCACATTTTTCCTTAAAGTGTGTTTTTTATTCTTCCGTTTTCATATCTTTTGCTGTTACAAAGAATGCAGAAGCAAACCTAGCAGTGACCAAAGTAGACACCCAAAAATGTTTTAGATTTACAGCTCGAGTTCTGTGGTCTTTTGTCAGCCCATAATCTACTGGAAGAGGCCCATGCTGAATTCAGCATGTGCAGCGCAGGGTGCTTCTTTGTGCAGTGTCATCTTAAAGGATCAGGTTTTAGCTGTTTGCATTTTCATGGGGGGGTCGCAATGTTTGGACCTGTTCGGCAAGAAGATTCTGTGAGCCTCTGATTTTTGGTGGATCACAATATTTTAAAAACTTGAAATGTGTAGTTTCGAAGACCGCCATGAGAAAAACTAACATATTCTAGCTTTTGTTAAAAATTTTCCTTTTAAATCTTAGTAAAGCAACGCTGCAGACTCCAGTAAAGGTCAGTTTTTCTATTTGTTAACTGTAATTTATTTAAGCTAAAATCCTACCCTCCCAAAAACATGCTTGCGTGCAGACATCGCTCTGGTGAGTTTGCATAGGGATTACAGATCTTTTGTCCGCTAAACAGACGCGAATCAAAAATAGCATAATTTTTCCAGCAAACTTTTTAAATAGTTTGTATTAATAATAATAATATATACTTTATTGATCCCGTTGGAAATTGTTTTTGGTGTAAACCACACTGGGGCAGCTGTTTCACAGGTGCCAGGTAGGCAGTAGTGCAAAGGGTCTTGCCTAAGGACCCCTAAGGATGCTGTGGTGTCTTTTTTTTGCCCTGGGCTAGATTTGAACCCATGATCTTTGGATTGGAAATCTGGTGACATTCCAACTGAGCTATCCAGCAAGTATTTGCAAAGTCCCACATAGAGAATCAATACCTCTATTTATTTGATTTGATTTGACATGCGATGGAATAACTAACTCTAGATAATATTCCAGCATTCTTTATAGAAGTAAAAAGCCATAATGACCTGAACTCAGGCAACTTAACCATTCATATTGTGAGTCCTGTATGGAAGCAAATGCACTCTGTTTATAATCAGGCTTGGCTTTATCCTCACCCGCTCCCTGCTACTCAGTCTAATCAAACTCATATATGCAGGCAGAGTGCCTGCAATTATACATAAGCCCCTGCTCCATATGTGTGTGTGAGTGTGTGTTACGCTGAAGTTGGAATACATTTTCTACATGTGCATACGTCTGCGAGTGTGTTCAAGTTGTGTAAAAGGGTGCGGTTTTAGGGGCTGAAGTCACCCTACTGCTCTAATGCCAAGATTTTTCAAGAGTGGAGGGTTGGGGGGGTGGGGGGAGTAGGAAGCTGCGCAGCTTTACGAGACCTCAGCCTATGTACGATACTTAAGAGATACCACAAACAGAAATAAAATATCAAAAAAACATGTATCCAGTAGAGATTATGAGGTACGGATATACCAGCGGCGTCAGGTTCTTGCACAAATGTCTGCTGGTCAAACACGTGTTGGCATAAACAACCAGATATAGGAGAAGATTGAGGAGAGACAGAGAGGGGCGTATGCTAAATAAATTTGAAAGAAAGTAAAGCATTTGTAGGTGCAGTGTTCCCTTGCCAGAGTCTGTCCTCTTTCCAAACCACCCCCCACCACGGCACAGGCCCAAACCAAAAGCCTTTGTGTGTGCTCCCTCATTTTCCCTCTTTTCTCTCTTCGTCTTACCCCTTTCCTCCCTTTTCTCTGTGGTTCTTTTTAGCAAGGTTTTTCTCCCTTTTCTGTTTGCTAATCTTTCTCTAGTTGCCTTCTGTATCGAATAAACCGCCCCTTTCAGCTTTCCAACTTTGCCGGCTGTTTGTTTTACCATATTCGGTCTTCCATTAAGTCTCCATCCTAATAACAAATATACTATTGCAACCACGGGAGCTCCAAATCCTTGGTACCCTCGGTTTGCTTTCTAAGTCCCCCTTTCAAACAAGCAGACCTGTGTGTACGTCACCTATGAAAAGCCTCATATGCACACAGATCTGGTGGTTTCTGAGCAGTTAAAGAGCACATGAGAAAACCATATGGGCCTGTCTAAAGTTAGCATGATGCGGTCTGCCGTTGACACGCGGTGCTGCCCATGTACTTGCTGTTTCCCATCGCCTGTGGCTCGGCCAATAAATATTGAAAGTGATGTAGCATACTGATGCCGTCATTAGCATGCTAAACGTGCGAGACAGGTGGTCAAGGTCGCCTTTTCTCAAAAGGCAGGAAAAATGTGAGTGGAAAATATGCGTAACTGTGCCCATTTACTTTGCCGTGGACTGTAAATATTGTTTGAGTAAGCTGTTTATATATGTGCTCCAGGAAGAGGGTCACTCCAAGTCAGAGTCGTACGGACCTACATCTGCAGCCGGAGAGAGATGGGTTACGGGCCGCCGTGGCCTATAGAGGTGCATAATATCCAGCGTAGATCCCGGAGACTGCATGGATCTGTTTCCAATCTAAGCGTGTGCACGGAGCAATGTGTCATGCCTGCTGGTTTTCATGTGTTTACTGTGTTTAATAGCCGCTCGAATGTTACACTCAGACTGGTTTGAATTACTGTGTTTGCATTCACCGTGGAAAGAGAGCCAGAGGGGGAAAAATTTTTTTTTACAGATTTATTTTACTAGTCTGATGTCATCACGTCTTAATTTTGGCATTGGAAAAAAAAAGGCAAATGTCAGATTAGGGAACACAGTCTGAGTGAGCGGGTCTCCATCTGTCATGTTAACCTGAAAAGCAGAGCCTTTACAGATTTGTAAAAAAAAAATAAAACGACTAAATGGTGATCACACAGACTGTGTCCAGCAAAAAAAAAAAAAAGAAAAAGAAAAAGGGATACGTTTAAACTAGCTTCAAATGTTGTTTGGCTAATTATGCAAAAGGTTTGCTACTTGCCAGTGTTTGAAGATTTGATTTGGAAAAGGTTACATATGGAGCAGAAATATTACACATTTTAATAGTTTATTGGAACGTGTAGCGTATTTTATGATAAACAAAAGAGTCTAGTAAGAAGATCATACCTCAAAAATAACAGTTTATTTGCCTTTAAGGACAGGAAAAAAAAAATCCAAGGATGTTGTAAAAAGTACAGATGAGGTGGAACTCACACATAATCTGGTTGTGTTAGGAACTGATTCAGAAAACAAAAAGGTAGAGTTTAAAGTGTGTGCGTATGGGAGTGTGCTCACCCTGTATGTGTCCGACACGAGGAAACATTCAGGCATCCCTGGGCCTCTTGTAGGATCGTCGTTCACCAGGTAAGTGTCAGTAGCCTGAAAAACAAACACACACAGAGAAATAGAATATTAGAGAGTTATACAAATTAACTCATATTGTTAAACCTTTACTGGTTGTTCTTTCAGATACAGATATCATTACAGTAGCCGGTGTTACTAAAGATTTATATGTAGGCTTTTAAATAATCATGATTAGAAATTAATAAATAAATAATAAAATCCTAACCTATAATCTGAGGGCTTTTTGTTGAGTAGGGAAATATTTATTAGTTTCCCTTATTAAGCTCATATTTATTTTTATAAATATTGTAATAATACCCCAGTAAAATTCCTGTAAAATTATAAGAAATAGAGCTTTTTAAGGATGAATGTATACTTTCTGATCAAAGTGTTCGGGAACTATTAATTAGTAATCCATGATCATTTAATCTACAAATGTCTCGCCTCAGTGGAACATTTTCTAAAAGCTACTCCTTAAAATGGTAAACTCCGGGGAACATCTCATCCAAGTTAAGGAAACATTGGAACAACAGAAGAATATCAAGTAAACTTAGATATGAAATAAAATAAGGTCTAAGTGAGGAAATATTAAGTTATGATTTATATTTGTATCTGACCAGAGTGTTGAGGATACTTTGATAACAGATCTGCAAACAAATAAAAATCACATGGCAAAGACATTCAGTACTCTTAGACGCTCTTTAAAATCGGAAAGACTGTAGATCATCCCATTCAAGTTAAGCAGAAGAATATTACCTAAACTGGTCCGAATCTAAATTCAGAGCCTGACAGTTGTAGTAAAATGAATTGTAACAAATAAGTTACAAATTTATGCTGTATAGTTTTAGCTGAACAGAGGGTTCAGTATACCTTAATAATTCATCTCTAAACAAATAAACATGACATTCGTTAATCTTAGCCACACTTCAAAACAGGAAAGACATGAGAACATTCCACTGAAGTTTGACAGATGCTCGAAAATCCAACAAAAATACTTAAAATTGAACAGCTTGTGTCAAACAAGGCTGGATGAGGAGGCATGTTTATTTTGCCACTATGAATGAGAACATTTTATGCTAGTAGAGGAGGGAGAAAAAAAATCTTCAAAATTCGCATGTTAGAGAATGGAAGCGCATTTCTTTAGTTTAGAGATTGTGTTACAAAAATTTGATAACATTATTTATTATTAAAAATATAGTTATAGTTACGCCTGTTAACCTTTTTTTTTCTCAGTGTGCCCAAAACCTTTAAAGATAGTGGGGTTTTTTTTGTTGTTATAAAGGCATTGCCTAAGATATGTTTGTCTCATTATAATAATAATAAAGATATAATAGTTTTCCTTTCTCTAGAGACGCTCTCCAGCTCCATAAATCCACAGTCCAAATGCCAAATGCGTGTGCACGCAAAAGTGTGTAGGTGTGTATTCAGGGAGCTTCATTTGTATTGTTAGACAGGCAGGCAGGCGGAGAGGCAGGGTTCTGGCAGCATCCGGAGCAATGAAATAGGCTCTCCTTGCAGTTCTGCTGTTGATTGGATCAACCTATCCCCACTCTACTTAGCCAAAGGGAGCCCAAATCCCACAGCCGCTCCGGCATTCTATGAAATCCTATTTCATTTCACAACTTTAACGGATAAAAAGCGTGCACATCCGCTTGTGCCAGCCCAAAACCCCATGCACCATTCATTTACCGAAAGACAGCAGAGAGGAACCAGTGTGCGCGCTCGCGTTGAGATGCACACAAATTTACAGTGTACTCCCCCTCCTTGGAAATATAATCTTTCATATATGTTTTATTTTTATTTTTTTTCATAAACATGTGCTGCTCGCCTTGCACACAAACACACGGCAAGCTCTTGCAAGCTCCCACCAGTGCACACGTGCATGCCACTTACGCAGACACACAGACACAAACCCCATAATAAGAGCCAGACTTTGGCAGACCACACAGCCCTGAGTTGTGGTGAAAACAAAGGCTATTCATATCCTTCGCAATGAGAGGTCTGTACAGCTCACTCTCTCTATCTCCCCCCTCTAACCCGTCACTCCTCTCGGCTTTTTATTACAGATAATCTGCACTCGCAAACCTCCTATTTTTCTGCAATTGTGCGATTTTCTAATAATCTTTATTAGTCCATAAACATGTTTCTTTTTTTGATTGTTTTCGGCCTGCTTTTATTACGGAGGCCCTCGTCTCCTTGAGGGGGCAACACAGCGCCTATAGTTGAGTCTCACGATGCTGATGGAGCCAGGAACAGCATAAGAGAGAGAGACCTGCTGATAAGGCAGCAAAGCATTATGGGAGAGGGGTAGTGGAGTTATTCAGATGCACGTTAACATGCTAATGTACAACAGAGCACACGAAGACAAAAAGCAAGCGGCCCAAAGTCTGCCAGTATACACATGTATGTTAATGAACGGATGTATCTGATTGGCTGGCAGCCCCATTAATGGCCTGGATCCATGGCACCTGTGCGGTGGTTCACATCAGCCTGAGCCTTCAGATAACCAGCAATTCATCAGGTGTGCTGGAGCGTCGCCGATTGGCTGAGGCCAGCCAGAAACAGGGTCAGGTGCACCAGCGGGCGTTCCCTCATTGGTTTGCATTTGCCTGCAACTGCCTTATTCTGCTAGTGAATGGGAGTCTGGCCTGATGGCATCAGGACAACTGCGATTGTGCAAGGAAACATAATGAAAATCTGAGAGAGCCTCTGCACTAAAGCCGTGCATGTCTTGAGGATTTAAAGGCACAGTTTAGGATATTTGAATATAGTTGCTTTAAAATCTTGATGTAGATTTCCGTCATAAAAGTAACAAGTAATTTACAGAGGCCGAGCCCCAAAGTGGACTTTCTACCATCTTAAAACCAAAAATCTAAAAATCAGCATGGCAATTTGTGAAAATGCCAATATATCTATTGTCATGTTTTCACAGGGTCACTTTATGACCACAGAAGCCGATAAATTATATTTAGGAATATAGCTAGGAGAAATCTTGATATGATCTTCCAGTGTGAAATAAATAGTGAGAAAATAAACATGTAAAGGGTTTCAGGTCAATCTGAATGAATAAAATAAATATAAAATGTTTAAGAATTAACACAATATAAAAAAATATATACTGTTTTTGCTCAATTAGGTTTTTACTCCAAATGGAAATGTTTCACATGTTCCATTCCCTGTGGACGTTTCACATAGGAAGATCACTGATCGTTCCCCGTCGGCATTCTCCAGTTCTCCTTTAGATTACTCCTACAAACAACTCCTATGTAAAAAAAAAAAAAAAAAAAGGCAACTGTTTAATGAATTAAATTTTTGTTGAACTAGTGTTTTTGAGAAGGTAGAAGCTGCCTTTACTTTGCAATTTTTGAACTGCTGGAGACGTCTTCTTGGGTTGAAGGATCTAGATTCATTCTAAAGTCAAAAGAGTTTTCTACTGCAGGTGGCACCTTGTGTCCAATCTCCATTTTTCGGGGGAAAGTTTCATTGACTTTAATACCCAGTACAACTACGACAATGATTTAAAAGTTGTTAAACTATACTACTACATAAACTGCAATCACTTCTAAATTATTGGGGACTGTTTTATGAGCATGAAGGTCTACTTCAGTCTCTATCCAACAAGCTGTTGTCTTACCATCATCAGTGTTTCACTTAGGAAGAGTTTTTGGTGGTGCACTACTTACATTTCACATTTAAATGAACAATAGCTTGTTTGTAAATCTATAAAATGATTTTTTTTTTTGCTGCTAAACTAGGCCCTTATCTCTTGGCAGAAGACTTTTTTTTTTTTATCTGCGACGATCGTTTAAATCTTAATAGGACTCAAATAGACTTAAAATTAACTGTTGTGACAATTTTTTATTTAAGACAGTTTTAGGATAGTAGATTTCCACCTTAGTCTTTCGGTGCAGGCACTAACTGCTAATAATCTTTTAACACAACCTTAATAGTCTGTTCAGCTGGAGCTCATGAGCAGCAAGACAAAAGAAGCCAAATAAAAGGGGCAGGTCGACCCGAATTGCAGATCATTTGCTCTCATTTTATATTAACTGATTGACAAAGAGCACTTTTCATGCCCTCTTTATGTCATCAGCCAGAGAAACAGGTGCTGATGAACCTCAATCCCATTGTGCAACAGCAAATAACATGGAGCTAATGAATAGACTAAGCTCTCTACCTGCCACTGAGGAGGCCAGAACATACTGCCGCCCCTTTGTAGTAAACCCCTAAAAAAAAACAAAAAAAAAAACAACAAAAATAAACTCCCGGGCCCCAAACACACTCTCTCTCACTCTCCTGCAGCAGTGTATGAATTATATATTGTACTGTATATATAGAGCATATGCCCAGCCCATATGGCCAGCCCAGAGCGAAAAAAATCAGAAAGCCCTCCTTGATTAACATTTTAGAGGGAAGATTCGGAGGCGGGAGATTGAGTCAGTGACCTATTTGGAGTCCATCATCGCCCAATGCAAATGTGATAATTGAGACAGATTTTCCTAGTTCACAAATATGTGGAATATAGAGAGGATGCTGTGTAGGATTTCGTCTTTTTTTTTTTGTAGTTTTTTTTTGATCTGAGGTATGGACATACAACATGTTTCTAGCTGCATTTTCTCCTGACAAAAGAAGACACTTCTCTTTCACTTTTCCCCCTTCTATTTCACTAAGTCCTTCTTGGCCCAGTCTCTATCCCTCTTCCGTCTTTCTCTCTCTCTTGGTGGATGTGTTGACGACCATATGGCCAAATTCTTTGGAGGTGAGATCTCCGAAACCTGCTCAGACTTTCGCATCTACACGTATACACACATAGTCGTACACACACACACACACACACACACACACACACACACACACACACACACACACACACACACACACACACACACACACACACACACACACACACACACACACACACACACACCTCCACAGAGCTTTGTGTAGGGATGCCTCTCATGGTGAAATTTGATCTCAGATGGCTCCATTTAAAAGCACGTGAATGGCAGCGTATCAATGATCCTGCGTCTGCATCTCAGAAGCTCCCAGTACTCGTACACCTCAGACTGGATGGGTTCTCCGCAATCATCATATGCAACTTCTGTCAACGTATCTTTTTTAAAATCCCTTTTTATTACCATAGTTTTTACTGTCGAGATGTGGTCGCCGATGTTAGCAATGGCAAGTTGACGATGTGAGATGAAAATTGGGGGTGATGTCGGTGGGGGGTGTGTGTGTGGGGGGTATGTGTGTGTGGGGTGGGGGGTGGGGGGGTTGAGAGAGAAAGAGGGACCGTCCAGCCAACCTGCCTGAGATGGCAGCCACTTCAAAGAATCCATGCCGCACGGCGATCTGTTCCACAGTGTCTGAGGACTGTTTGAAAGGCAGAAATGGCCGGCCGTGTGAGTCCTTGCCAAAGCTACCTCAGGGAGAAGTGTTGGAAAAACGCTATTTTTCACACAACTGTCCTCTGGGGATTGGAACACTTGACAAAATGGAAAAACAATAGCAGACATAAGATGCAAGAAATTAAGTAAGAATAGATAGATGGCTGAGCAGAGCGGGGGCTAATCATTTCACTCTTGCTTTTCTGTCTGGATGGTTTTCTTGGACCAAACATCGAGGGAAGAAGAAGAGTTTGAGATTGCATGAGGCTAAACTCTCATGTTGTGTTTAGTTGCATTGCAAAACTAGCAGATAGCGTTTGGGGTTGTTGTAGGAAGGCCTCCCTTAGCCGCTTCCTTCTTCCTCTGATCTTGAGCATTTACAAACTAGATTTGTCCGACAATGTAAGCATTTGCATGCATTGTATTTGGTTAGATCATCCTCACTAATTCTGAGTTCACTTATTCTATTCATTTAGCACCAATTTATGACAAATCATCTGCAAGCACACGACAGATCCTAATCATACAACAACATATGTTCAGATCAACTGGATCATATAAAGAGATTCACGTTAAATCCTGGTCATAACAAGATGGAGGGAGAAATATATTTATCTGAGGAAGCACAGCTGAATTCATCCAATCACTGACTTTCCAGCAGGCCCTCATCGTAGGCAAATATGTGAAGAGAGCAGAGCTGATTGAGTCATTTTTAACAGCGTCGTATGCTCTACTATCTGCCGCAGATTTCAGAGCACAGAGCAGACACACACACATAAAAAAAAAAATTTGCTCGGTTGCTAATGACTTGCTGAAATGTACTTTCTTGAATAAATAAATTCCAATTCATTTTTAAAATGTTTCTGGTCAGTTTTTCTCCCATTTTAAAACATAACAAATCAATGATTTGGTGGTAAACTTCTCAAATCAATTTTTATCAAACTGACATTATGACACCAATGTGATTTTTGTGCGTGCCACAGCCAAGTTTTGATGTTTAGCTACAGTGACTGCTTCGGGGTAGTTCAGCTTGCTAACATGTTTGACTTTACCATTACTGGTGCTGCTAAACTGCATTAAAAGTAGGATACGGATATTTTAAATCTGTTCAAAAAATGTTGCATGCGAACGTTTTCCCCAGCAACCACAGATGTGGTGGTCATTAACAATGACTGCCTGAGGTTTGAGTAGCCTAGCTTGCTTCAGGATACGTGTTGCTGTGAACCTTGTTAAAGCTCAATCTGTTTTTTTATAATATATTTAAACAATGCGACATGTAAACATTTACCATAAATGCCACAGCTAAGCATTAGCACAGCAGCGAAGCTGCTAAAGCACCACGCGAAATTAGATTCTTGCCTTTGTGTAGAAACTTTTTTTAACCACACCTTACAGCAGTTTGCTAACTCCGTCTGACTCATACAGTCATAAGGCAAAGGAATTATTTAACTACAAATGCTAGGAAATGAATTGCGGGTCTCCTCAATTTATTTTAAAGCAATATCCTGCTATGATGAGACAAACGAAACTAAATAAAATGTGATTCATGTCTTGTTAAAACCAAAATATTTTCTTGTTTAAATGAATGAGGTTGTAATAGTAAAAGGTCTCAAGGAATGGGAGAAGATGGAGAGTCTGAGGAAGCCCATATATGTGTATACTTGGTAGGAGTGTGAAGTTTACATGTTGGGAACCAGCATCTAAAAAAAACACAATGCAGGAAGTACAGTGAAGCGCTTTATGTGATAACACTTATGTTAGCTGTCCCAACCTACATGTAAAAAGCCACTCACCGAAACCGTTCCAGAGAAACAAGAGGAGATACTCACACTGTGACACACTCCAATACTCACTCGTCCTGGCAGCTTGCCTGCCAACTACTGATCTCACTGGAGAGGGTAGGCTCTGAACTGTGGCTTGTTGATAATACAGCATCAATTGTAACTCTGATCTATTGGGGCAGCAATGTCCCACTGCTCTACCGCTTGCAATATGCACCTTCTCCGTGGATCGGGTTACCAAATGCCACGGACACCGCTTTTCCTGCATGGATCCTAATCTAACCTTTTTTTTTTTGGTTTTTCTATTTCCTAATTGCCCAACCGCACTCATTATAGACCTCCGCTGCCTCAGTGCATTTACCAATGAGGTTTTGGTTGGTACAATCATCCTTTTGTTTCCCACAAGGACCGATCTGTGGAGGGATTTTCTTGTGGTTATGTTTTTAATACGGCAGATTTTACCACAGTGATCAGGCTCAGTACACTTGTGTTATATCATGATACAAATGTTGTGAATATAGCAGCAGGTTAGGGTCATTTGAAACTTTCTCTCTTCAACACCTGAACTCCAATAATGCTCTATGAAGATTCACACCCGTGTCCCCCACTTGGCACCATTTACTTTCTTTGCTTTTCCCTTGACTGACAGGTTGTGCCGTTGGCAGGTTTTTCTTTTCTTCTACAACCGCAAAGTAACCAGCTGTGAAATTATAGCCCAGCAATCAAAACAAAGCTGATCATACCAGTCCCAGTTATCAACTATGAACAACCAGGTCACGTTCTGTCATTAAAACACAAATGCTTTTTGACATTTGGAGGCCCTTTCTGTTTTGATGTGCTGCTATGACTACAAACCTCCTGTGGGGATGAAAGTTTTTATGCAATTTAAAATAAAAAAAATGTTTGCATGCAACAGAATAAAGCATTTAAAACCCTTACTCAAACAAATGAACATGAAGATAATGAGCTTTAAATGCAGAGAGACTCCAAGTCGCTCCAATGCAGATGGTTGCTGATGACCAACTTGGAAAGCGCAGCAAAGATTTGAAACATTTATTGGTATTTGTGGCATGAATCCGGCTCGAAGTGTTATATAACTGAAAGGGATTTGACAAATTGTTTTTCTTCTTCTTCTTCCTAATATTATTGTTGCATTTTATTAAATAATTTCTTTATTAATCCATCTATTAATTTTTTCAATCATTTATTATTAAAAAGAAAGAACATCTCAAACATAGGAGAAAATATGAATTACTATTTGAATTTTGGAAACATCCTTTTTTTAAATGGGGAAGCTTCCCCATCTTAGTTTCATCTGTCCCATATTTAGTCTGTGAATATTTATTTAAAAAGACAAATCAAACTTTGGCAAATACATATTTAATTATTTCGCATTTAAAGTAAGCAATAGTACTTTTTAAATAAATCATTCAATTTGAAATGCATTCAAAGCCTTTTTTTTAATCTCCCCCCTCCCTGATGGAATCGCTTGAGCTCTTCTTAGTGTTAAAGCTTGCGGAGGAATCCAAAGGCACCGTAACACAAATAATCATCAGTTTGGATGCTGAAGGAAAAGCCTGAGCGAAATAAGCAGGCTGGTATTTTTTACAGCTTATAGCATATAGCCATTTTATAAGGGGATTTTCATTATTATTATTGTTATGATTATTCTGAGATTTATCCCTTGAAACGCTCCAGGATTTGAGGAGATAATTCTCTTTTCAAATCATCCGATTTTCCGACGCTTGAATCGTCCTACGTTTATGCGATTCCCTCACCTGATGGTTCACCCCTCAGCCGCATCTCGCCTCCTCTCACGCATCCTCCCAGCTGGATCAGCGAGTGACCAGGAGCGCAGGGACGAAAGCGAGGGAAAGCGATGCGTTGTAAAGGCGATAATGAAGGAGAGTTCGGAGCTTGGTTGGGCAAAAGGGCAAGAAAGCCATAAATGAGACTCGTAATCTTTGTGCCAAGAGTCGCGCATGCAGGTCCGACCTGCTGCTCGCGTTTCTGGGTCTCCGTTTTTCTTCTTTTTTTTATCCAAGGAGCGCAGGAGAGGTTTTAGCGCGTCACTTTTAAAGCAATCTGTCATACCGTTCAGTGAAATCATTTCAACTTTATTTACTGTACGTCAAGTAGCTTTTTTTCCTTTCTTATTTGTGTTGCTACTTTATTGTTATTTCATCAAGATAAAAATCTACCCCCCATAAACCAAGTCGTACCTCTGCTGATATGACACCTGGCATCAAGAAACCAATGGAAATCACCTTTTGAACATTTATTTAGATTCAAAAACGAAATTCAATGGACGTTTTTTTTTAAAGCTATTTTATCCTCGTGCCTTGTTGTGATGTCATCAATAAAACAAACAAAGTAGAGATTCATGTTTGTATGTTTATAACATATATGTGTTTAATCCTGCTGTGGAAAAATCCATAATTTATTGGTAAACTATGTTTTTTTTTCAAAGGTTACACTGTTTGTTGTTGTTAAAACTAAAAAGATAACTAAAACATTATAGCCAGACCCAGATTTTAGGTATATCTCTTAAACAGGATGACTTGAAATTGATCGATATTTAACTAAATGAACACGTTTTTCTGCCTCGATGCTTATAACATATGTTTATATTATTTAGTTGATGTTGGTTATAGTTTTATTCATTTCTGGGTAATTAGTTAATGCGAACTGTGCTGACTTGTACTCATCTGTACACACACACACTCTTACACACACAGGTGCGCTGCAGCTATACACTTTTACCACTCTCGAAGAAAGTTTTGTTTTGTTTTTTTACTCGATTGACATTCAGCAATCAGACAGAATCCCTGTTTTGTTTACATCCAGCCTTCCATGCTTCACCCTATAGAGACCCAAACAGAAAAGGACCATTGAGTTTCCACAGCACGTACCATTATAGCGCGGGGAGATCTGCCAACCCTCTCAATGCCCCATTTTCCTTTAAAAGTTCAGCCTCCAAAAAAAAAAAAAGAGTGAGGGAGAGAGTGAGAGCCGACGGAGGACGACTTCTCTTCGCTGTTGCCGGAAGCAAAAAAAAAAACAAAAAAAAAACGGCCCTCTAAACAAGCTTTAGGCCCAGATTACAAAAAAAAAAAAAAAAGTGGATCCACTCTGCAGAAGGCTGGTTGAACAGCGGCGGCTCCGGAGCCTGCTTGCTTGCTACTGCTGCTCGCTGTCAGATGCACCCATGAGGAATTCTGCGCGTTAAAGTCCCGGTGAACTTGTCCAGATGGAGGAGGCTAATGGGCAAAAGAGAAGGGAAAAAAATATATATATATATCCGAAAATGATCTTGATATTACGAGCAGCTCAAAGGACAGGAGGGGTGACACGAAGTAAGTTACTTTTGTTTAATTATTATTCTCTTATGCTTTCATTAAAGTCTTTTGCAGGCGAGCAGCTTCTGCGTCCAAAAAGCAGCGCGCCCGATCGCTTTTACCGTGGTATATCTCTCTCTTCCTCCCTCTCTCTCTCTCTCTCTCTCTCTCTCTCTCTCTCTCTTGATCCACACTCAATCAGTCACACACACACACACATATATGGATACACACAAACTACGAGGGGGGGGCTCCCCTGCCGCCTCCTCCTTCTGGATGAAAGTGCACGCAGAAGCGCTTTGCTCCGGCTGCATAGAGCTGGCTTAGCCGCGACGCGCTGGTCGCCTCGGCTCACGTCAGCGGTGTGCATCCACAATCGTTCAAGGGTTTTTCTTGTTTTATTTTGTCTTGTTTTTTTCCGAAGTATTTGTTTACAGGGAGGTGAATTATTACATTGAGTGAATTATTAATAAAGCGAGCCGCGCGCAGGCTGGCGGGGAGAGAGAGAGAGAGAGAGAGAGAGAGAGAGAGAGAGAGAGAGAGAGAGAGAGAGAGAGAGAGAGAGAGAGAGAGAGAGAGAGAGAGAGAGAGAGAGAGAGAGAGAGAGAGAGAGAGAGAGCAGCTGGGGCTGCAGGGGTATCAGGGGCCAAAATCACCGACTTTAGGAGAAGAAGTGGTGGTTCTTGGGGTGTGTGTATATCCTGGTCCAAGTAAGAGATGACATAACGAAAAGTACAGTTAATAGACATGTTTTAGAAAATATGTGATCTGAGCAAGTAATAGATACATTGTTTTTTGGGGGGTTCTGAGATACGCACATCTCATCAGGTCAAGCTCATTCTGATGGGTCTCTGATCAGACTTCTGATTGGTTAATGCTAAGCTGGGGCTTTAA
>JAVLVB010001108.1:4147084-4159329 GCA_032876305.1 Orestias chungarensis
GGAAAAAAAAAAAAAAAAAAAAAAAAAAAAAAAAAAAAGTGAAGCTATAGGCACAAAGTTGTGATTTAAAATGCTTTAAAAATCTACCAAATGAAATTGAGCAGTATTTAGAAGATTTATTGCATTAAAATAATAATTTAAAAAACGTATAAAAAATATAGGCATCTATTAAGGAGTAGAATTCATTTTCTGTCAGACTGCTCAACTGTAGGGAAATTAGAGAAGACATTTGCAACGCAAAGGCCTTAGTGATGCTCCTCTCTGCTGTAAAAAAGAAGAAGAGAAAAAAAAATCTAATCTAAAAGTCCTCCATCATCATCCGCCAGTCTCTGTCATCCCCGTATTTATTTACTTTTTCTCTCTGCAATCTTCATTCTTCACTGAAACAGATAGGACTGAGAATCCTGCATATCCCTGTGAAAGGTGCAACACTCAGGCTCTAGAAAGCACAGAAGTAAAAGGGGGAAAAAAAGAAGAAAACAAGACAAGGCTCTTTTTGTGTTCAGTGGCCGAGTTTTTTTTTTATCCTTGCGTAGCCGTGTGTTGTCTAGCAATACAAATCTCAGCCCCAGTGCAGCCTGGACGGACGGACATGGGAGGGACGTCGCCTTGTCTGCCTCCTCTACGCTCTGCAGTCCAAATCGGACCCAAAAGTTAAGGAGATCGAGGATTGTTGAAGGAAACATAAGAAGGAAAAAAGAAAATGAAGTAAACAAAATGAAGGAAGAAATATTAAAAATATAAGTGGGTGGTGGAAGGAAGGAAGGAAGGAAAGAAGATGCTTGAAGTAGTTGCATACAAGCAAAAAGAGAGCTTGTCTGTGTGAGCTGGTGGGAGCAAAAGAGGGAGAGGAAAGAGCGGCGACCAAGCGGCCACTGGAGGTGTGAGGAATGCCCGGCCCTGGCACAGGAGAGCAGGGGTGGAGGGTGGAGTATGTTCACAGTTCTGCTGCCAAGCTGAGTACATTCCCACTACAGAGTCATGGTGACTCTGTAACCTACACATTTTCTGCAGCAGGATTCCCCCCCACACCTAAGGAGAGGCTCCAACGTTACACCTGACATTGACTTGTCCTGCAGAACACTGACAGTAAAATGGCTCAGGCCATTTGTTTTGTTTTCTTTAATATTGGGTCTTCCAATCGATACATTTTTGTATAAAAGAAAATCAATGACATGACAGAACGTGCAGAGTACCTGCCATTAATAGACGATTTTATCAAACAAACATTAAGGGAGGTTGTAGTTCTGATGAATTTCATGAACAACACACTTGATTTCTGACTACTGACTGACTCATTTGTACAATCCAGTAAAGGTTATCTTGGCCTTTGAATAAATTATCTACAGGTACTTAAAGACAGACGTTAATCAAATGTTTTCCCTTTCACTTTTCTGTATTCCACGGGAAATTTAAGGAAGAAAAGAGTAACACGGACCCTAATGCATCAAATCAACCTGTGACTCGGGGATATTTTATCCATGATATGTGTTTTTATTGAAGAAGTACCAACATTGTGATTTTATTTTACTCAACCTTGTGCAAAATAACCATGGATTACTGCTATCCCAGAATGATCACAGCAGTAATAATGATATGAATAAAAATGAAACAGATTGTTTCTTAATTAAACAAGAAAAGCAACACTCATTATTTTGGGAGAAGTTTTTAACTTATATCTTTTAGCCATCCTGCCTTTCGAGTGTTTATTGCTGATGGTGATAAGAAGCAGTGTTTTAGTCCCGCTACATCTGCTCAGGTAGCCACTTTTACTGAACCATAGCTGAGCAGGTGCACCTTTATCACAGAACGATTGTGTGACTTTCCTCATATTTCTACACTGTGACTGTTTTTCCCACCTGGAGATATTTTCAAGGAGCTGAATTTCTTATAAGCAACTGTAAAATGTATTTATAACGTCGATCCATTTAGGATCGGGAAATACATTAAGAAAATCAGTGTGTGCGTATTTGGAGGAAAATATGAGCATTTTATTTAATTTTTTTCAGATACTATCTTTACATTGTCATTTATTTTGGGGTTATTCATTATTTATTAGCTTGTTTGATGCTTAGGTTTCACCTGAAGGTGGACCAAGGAGGACAAAGAGGAATTATTGCATACAGTGCTGTACATTAAGCATCCAATTACATTTTCAATATGGAAATAAAGAAAATTCCCTTTAATCTGAATAGAGAGCTGTTTAGAAATCCAGGATATTAGTTATTCTTTTCGGATCACTCTATTGTTGCCTTCATCTTAGACATTAGTCAATTAAAACCTATTTTGTGGGTTGAAACTTTAACTGCTTTCCAAAAAATACCCAAAAAATAAAATCAACATTAACAATGAAACATGTATAAGTTAAATTGATTGTTTTATTTAAAGCAAAATTAGTATTACTCAATTGATATAATAACAAGGCTATCTATTCATTGTCAATAAGACTTTTAATAAACACATCAGTGGTTTTTCATTTTTCTTATTGCAAAATATTATGTGTTTTGTACGTTTATGTCCATAATTCAACGCAGCCAGTTGATATTAGAGGTTAATTAGTTGCTAATACTTCTTATTTTTTATGGTTGGGCCTGTAGTGGGTTGCTTGTTGTTTCAAAGCAGTAACACTTCCAACGCTAAACGGGATTGAGTTTGAAAATTTTCAAATCTATTTATCACATTTTTACAAAAAGTAACAGAAACAATAAATTTAGCATGACGTTTTCTGACATTGCTTGTAGAATTTGAGTATTGTTTTTGTTCAATGCTTCCCTAGTAAAAACTCCGAAATAAAATCATTTATTAAGGCTGAAACAAATATTACAGTTAAGGTCAGCAGTTCCATTCTTCCTCCCACATTCTCATAGTGTTTCAAAAACCCTTGTTTATTTGTATGTGATTTATCGTGATGCAGTACAGCCGTTCATCTGTTTGTCTGCACACAGACTTTAGCAGCGAGACTTTGGGAGATGAACGCTGCTGTGGCCCGGAGTAAACCGTGAACCCACGGGAGGACGTGACATTCGACTGACGTGAGAGACGTTTGGCTTTCTAGACACAGGCGTCACCTTTCCAGGAATTTTTATGAGGCCAGTGCTGTGTGTGTGTCTGTGCGTTAGGCTGATCGGTGCTTTATCGTTGGCCTACACTGTGCCCGGCTCACATATCACACCACGCAGACTCCCACGGTTACATAGATAAGCTAAATTTTGAATCACAAAATTTGTATCTGTAAGACGTGAGCTTCCTGGTCTGGAACGGTTGGGGTTATGGTCAATTTCTTTTTTCTTTTTTTTTTTAATGCAATGAATTGTTTTGAAAGCTTACATTTAGCCACCTGTTAATCTAAGCGTTTTACCTTTTTTGTGTTTTCCCTCCATGTTTTGTTTTATTAGTGTAAAAAAAGAAATCTGAAGTAATTTACTGCATAGAATTTGTGTATTTTTCTTTTAAAGACGTTACATGCAAGTGAAATCAGATTCTTTTTTAATGAAGCACACATGAATGGCAGGCCCGGACCTCATCTTCCATGTCTGCCAAATCGTGATTGTGTCAGTGCGTGTGCTGCCATCTGATTTCCCCCTTTGTGTCATAAACAGTCAGCAAATGTGACCTGAACTGAAGTCTGCAGCGACGTCTCCTCCCAGCCTGGGCGCCGCCGAGGCCTCAAAACTGCAGCTTCATTTGTTCTGGGCCGGGCAGGTCAGCAGCGGGGCGGAGTGTGAATCTTACTTTTTTCTGTTTGATTGAAGAGGGAGAAGGAGGACGGTGAATGAAGGTTGTGTGTGTGTGTGTGTGTGTGTGTGTGTGTGTGTGTGTGTGTGTGTGTGTGTGTGTGTGTGTGTGTGTGTGTGTGTTTGTGACTGTGTATGTTTGCTCCCCCAGGAAAAAGAGAGGAGTCCTAATCTGTTTTCCTGGCTCTTCTTTAAAGGGAGAGGAAGACACACCAGAGGCTCCCTCTGATCTGCTGCCCCATCTATCCCTTCACTTTCTCTCCTCCATCTCTCCTTTTCCTCGCCACCATCATCTGTCTCTCGTTCCCTCTGCTTTTAGCCCTCGTTTTTTTTTTTATCTGCGGCCCCCCGTCCCTATGCTCCCTCATCTGTTGTGTTGGCCCGCTCCGGTCTTTGTATGGCAACAGCCCTCATCTCCAGATACTCGCCTAAGAACTCTGATTCCACTTAATCGCTCAGTTTTTTATTAGTTTTCCCCTCGCAGGGTATTTTGTGTTCTGTATTGCGTTTATCTATTATGCTGTTTCAGATTTATTGCTTTAGGACGCAGACTGTGTGGCACACTCCCCACCAACGTGGTACACGGCGCTGTGATCTCCCTACGTCTGCCCCTCTTTATGCCTGTTTGCTTTCATCCCCTCAAAATTAAATGAACAAATACACAACCTCGGCGATGCCACACTCTGCTCACATCTTTTCGTGTTTTTCTCCCAGCACTTCTTTTATTACTTTACTTTTATTATTCCGTGTCTCAAGGCCTCAGCCGCATTTATTTAGCATGCATTAGTGCATTGACGGGGGGAGTGAGTGGCATCAGTTTCTCGGTTCCTCTCTTAGATCCATCTGTCCTGGCACCATTTGGGCTGTGTTGCTTTACTTTTCAAATATCAATATAAAAAGAAAATCACAGGTATGTGAGCACAGATGTCTATCTTTGAATTACTTTTTTTTTTTTTTCGCAATTTGCACAATATTTAAAGTAGCTTAGTTGTGACTATGGCACATTTAAGCCTCACTCTGTTCCAGAAAGATTAAAATATACTGTTTATTCTTCCTTTTTATTGGAGGAGGTGGATTTTTTATTTTTTTTTGCCAGTGAATAAGAAACGAAGGTCATTTTGTTGCCACTGATTTGCATTGGACTCCAAGCTTTCAATTCCTACATAAATTAGGAAGGATGGCAGGCATGCTGAAAATATTTTTGCCCTGAAAATGGTGGCCCCGCCATCATGGCCCTCCATTTTGTTCCATAACCGAATCTGAATCTGGAACCTGCACCTGACTTGTTGGACTCGTGCTTTCATTTGCAGATAAATGAAAAAAAACAAAAAAAAAAACGTCTCTCTCCCAATGTCCCGCTGTTACTAGGTGGCTTGCTTCTGGTTACTGGACGACAAGAATATCGTCAACACTGCTGAACCAATGGAAAGTGGGGTCCTATGACCACCGGTCCCTCCTCAATCAACTTTGGTTCCAGGGGCGTCCTGTTGCTGGGGAGGTGGGGGGCGGGTGCTGGCGAGAGGGAACAAAATTGGGATCTGGCCATCAAATGGGCCAAATCCAGAACCAAATGAGGAGAGAGTCTCGCAAAAAAAAAAAAAAAACGACCAGACAAATGGAGACAAAAACAGAAACACAGACAGAGCCAAGATTCAATAAAAAAAATAGCAAAAGCAAGAAATTTAGAGGCAATATAAAAAATAAAAAAAATAAACAACACTGTCTTTCTTTTGGGGCGCATAAAAATTATTATTCATGACCTCATCCCACCCTTCCAAATTCACCACCCTCCCTCTTAAATGCTTCCTCCTCCTTCTCACTTCCTCTCCTTTCCATTGGGTGGCAACACTTGGTCGGGCACATGGTGAGACAGCTGTTGCAGGCCAACATGGGCATCTGTGGTGCTTCAGTGAATGGAGATGGGTTGGGGTGAGTGGGGTGGGGTGTTGGAGGGTGCAAAGAGCTTTAAGAAACAAACCGTGTTTCTGCATTCATGTTGCGAACTTTCCAGAATTGCTGCTGGATTCGGGGAGCTGCTGTGGGAACTGAAAGAGTGTAGAAAGATTGAACCAAGCTATGGATGACAAACTACAGAACCACAACAGATCCGACATTACCATGAAACTCAAGATTGATCTGCAAAAGATCAGAGTTTGTTCCTTGGGCACCCAGATGTGACAGCAGGTGTGGGATAGTCACTGGTATCAAGCACCACACAGGTTTTTAAATGTTACTGCTACAGAAATGCTAAAACAGTGAATCGTACTGTTCCAATGCAATTTAACAAATATCTTGGCTTGACTTTCTCTTGCCTTGCCTTCGCATAGGGAACAAATATGAAATAATTAACAGTAGTATACCTACCTAGATTAAAGAAAAAAAAATCAGGTTTCAGAATCTTATCCGGTTCAAATTTGTTCTTACAGTGTTAAACCCCACTGATTTCTGTGAATGTGCCTGAACTATCACCTTAACTACTGTGGAAACTACAAAGGCTCCAATTATCACTCTTATTAAAGAAGTACTGTTTTAAAACCACCAATGTTAAGCTGGCTGTAAAAATGATTGTAGCCCCGAAAATTATGTCTCATATTTTCCTGCTATACTGGTAAGACTGAAAAAAAGTGTAATGCGCCGGGCAATGAGCACTTAAGAAGTATAATCTCAGAGATTTACCTACATAAACAAAGGTACAAAAAAAAAATATATATATAAGTATATATATATATATATATATCCTCCATTAGTTTTTTATTATATATCTTGCAATGGTCAGTGTATCAGAACCAAGATTACAATAACATGGAAGAATTTTTTTTTCAGACATACTACCACCAGCAAGGGGCCTTCCCTTTATATCCCTTCACACAAACCTCTACCTCTCCACCTATCCATCCTTCTCCCTTGTTTCTCACAGCACCTAAACAGCACACCCCCTTTGCCATTTCTCTCTACCCCAAAGCGCCAGCGCAGCCCCACCTCATGGTGCCAAAGTGGGCAGCCTCTGTCTTGGCGAAGCCTGGGCCTTCTGGTGCCCCAGATAGCTAAGTGAGAGTGTGCACATGTGTGTGTGTGTGTGTGTGTTTGTATTAGAGTACTGGTCCAGCTCTTTGCGGACACAGCCAGCCCTTTAAACTGTGTCAAGACTCCAGATGCTGGGAGAGACTGGGATTAACACAGGCGTTTGTATGCAGACACATACGCACAGATGCACACTGTTCTCTCGGCCTGAAGTATTGCATCAACCGAAAACCGCGTGTATTTTTAATTTGGAAAATAAAAATAAAGATGTACTAATCATTTTTCCCCAATAGTTGTTTCTCTTGACACATCATGTACGTGTAAATGCAAACTGGACACATTTGGAAACAATAAAGCCAGTGCGTCATCTTGCGCATCTGGTCACAGGCCCCGCACAGCGCAACAACAGAGGACCTCTGTATTCTGCCTCTGCTGAGCCTCTTCAGATTATTTAGAGTGGCAAAACAAACTCTGCTCATTGAGTGACATTTATTGCGTCAGCCAAGATGCATAAATTTGAGGCGCGAGATCATACGGGCACCTCCGTACAGACAAAGAGATGCAAAATCACTCGTCGGCATCTCCGTTTTTCAGTCAGCTGTTTTTTAAGCAGAGTTTTATTTGGATATGCACACAAACAGGGCTCCTCATTTAGCAGCAGTGTCCACACAGGAGATTCTTGTCAAATGCTACTACGATTTTGAAACACTAACACATGTCAAAATATTTGACCAGCAGTTCGTGGCGCCAGTTACGTTTATAAATCTGTAGATCCCTCAGTGTATTTCTAAGTAAGATACACCTGTAAGCAGTACAACTCACCTTGAATTCTGCTGAATGAAATCAAGTTGAGTTTGGCTGCAACTCACCCTGTAGAGTATGGTGTTCCCTATGAGAATGGGGAAACAGAAACTATAGCATAACCTACAAGCCTTGGCAGTACTTCGAAATGGTGTAACATCTGCCAACGTGCCACCTCAGAGAGCAAAACTGGGAGTTGGTGAATTTAGAAATAGGACCTTGGAGATGTGACATACAGACACACAAACTCTGGTGTCCCTAGACTGGCCCTTTAGCAGCATGCCACTTCCCCTGCGGGTATAAATGCATGCATACATATACTTGAGCACAAAGGCAGACACAAATACCAAACAAAGTGTCCACCTACAGTTTGTTTATTGGTACGCCATTGCCCTGAGGGCATTCAAATTTACATACACAGCAGAATTCACATTCCACCAGAGGTTTGGTCACTGACCGAGTGCAATTAATAGAGCTGAAGTAACGGCGGAGCTATTGTGAATTCGGACAATGTCTCTGTATATCGGCAAAGGCTATAAACCGCTAATTACTTGTATGCGACCCTTAGACATACCTGTGTGACTGAGTAAATGAACAAGTGAAGGTTTTCTTGCTAAGTTCAATACCTCTCTTGCTCGCCGTGTCTTCCTGAGCGGCAGTCGTGGTGCCAGTTATGGAGTGTTTGCCATAGCATGGAGCTGCCTTGGCATTGTGCCCTAATTTGGGAGAATTAAAAAGCACTAGACAGGCCCCTTTGTGGTACCGTGCGCCTGCTTTAATCTCCTCACGCCTCAGCGGGCACCCAGAGCACCAGGAGTTGGCTTCGTGCCTACACGACCCCAGGCAATATGGAAATTGCCACCAAAAAACCCCTAACTGAGCGCCGAACCCATGCCCTGGTGCACAGTGCATACAGCTCTAAGAGACATGCGCAAAGCAAAGCTATTCCTCACGCAGACATAGGGGCAACTCCCACAATGGTGCTTTATACAGTATGATTACTTGCACATACTTACACATATGATTAAAAGACTTGAAATGTAATGGCAGGCTGCATGTGTGCGACCCAGAAACACACACAAACACACAGGTTTGTTTGTTTGAGAAAGCCACGGGGGCTTGAAATGGATTGGTACTGCACATTTTCTTTTCCACACATCCAAACTTGTTTCTGTTGATTGTTGTGAGGTCATTCATCAGGACTAATGAAACTGGCAGACCCTGACTCTGCTGCACTGGGCAGAAACTCTGGCACTGCTAGCTAACTCAAGGAGAAAGGGGACTGATTTAATTACACACTGAGGGCAAAAGCACACACATGCATGGTGGAAATAAAATGGATGAAACTTAAGTAGCTACTTTTTTTTGTTTTGTTTTCAGGGACGTAGTTAAATAAGCTCTGACACACAAATAAATATAACAAAAAAGTTCAACTTATTTCTTTTTTTTTTATAGATTTTGTGGAAGCCTCATGAATCCAGCCGTTCCACAAAGGCCTTAGAAAATAATATTATTGAGCAATAATGAAGAATAAAGACCAAGGAACAGCAGGCAATGTTTAAAGCAAAGTTATATTATAAAGACATTTGTCTAATTTTGAACATTTTCACAATTCTTGATCATCATTCGATCAGAAAACGGAGAGAGCAGGGCTCTGCTGCTAAGCTCTGCAAGGTGATCATTGAACAGGAAGTCAGCCAAGAGCCCACTGTAACTCTGGGATGTGGAGACCTAGAGCTCAGTTTACAGTGCAGGAAACAGCTAAATAAAAAATAAAAAAATAAAAAAATTTTAGTTGAACTTTTTTCCCTTTGTGCAAATCCAATGGCATAAAACTGACACTGCTAAACTTAACAATCGCAGGCTGACCGTGGCAGTGGCAACATTACGCTGTGACGAGTTTACAGAAGAAAACCTGTAAGAGATTTCAAAAGAGTTCAGATTGGAATGCAGGTCCACCCAGGCAGTCTTTGAATGTCCACATTCACAGTGCTAAAACAGAAGAGCATTCAGGTTTGAAAATGGTCAAGTTAAAGGGAAGATCTAAATACAAAACAATCTTACTCTCCATCAAAGCTGAAGGAAATGTACATTTTCTGAACAATGTTTTCTCAAGAACCAACTTGAAAGCGACGTTCTTGAAATAGGACTTTTAGCAGGAAGCACAGGTTTTTTCAGGTATAGCTGAATACAGGGGTACACAGCAATATCCAGATATGTAAGATTTAAAAAAAAATAAAAAAAAAATAAAAAAAACAGGAAAAATATATCAACTTGAAGATTATAAACTACTTTTGTTGGTTGTAAAAGCTCACATAAACAAATTAAATATTCCTGGACAGATGTATCATCTTGACGGGTGCTGAAAGCTTACCGACGCATGTCAAACAGGCGTGTCGACTGAAACACGGACATTTAGAAACTACTCATCATTGGAAAGCTTGGCTGATACAAACCATATCATGCACCAACCTAATAGATTAGGGCGGACTCAGCATCTTTGCAGCTAAATTTAATGAAGGCGCCATTAGTGAGGCCTCTCGCTGCAGGTTCACAGTGTTCCCTTTCCCCTAAAACAAAGAGCCACTTTGGCTGTGGAACAGGATGCACTCCCATCGCTCTCTCTTTCTCCTTCTGTCTGTGTTACCCCCCAGTTTCCCGTTTTCCCGCTCGATCTCACTCTGTCCATTCGTCTCCCCACTGGGTTCACTTATTAGGCTTCAAAGGTTTCTGGGCAACATGGTTTTCAAAACAGAAAAAAGAAAAAGTTACCATGGCATTTATTTGGCTCACGACATCTTCCCTCTTGCTGAGTATATGGGGTTGCCATGACATCAGTTGGCACATCATAAAGCATACAATTGTGTATATGTGTGTGTGCACGTGATTTTTTTTTTTTTTTTTTGCCCTCTTGATGGACATCATGCACCAACCCGGGCTAAATGCTCAGACACTGGTGTAGAAGTGAGCAGCAACCCCACTAATAGAGTTCAGCTTTGCTCTGCCAGCTTGCCTCTACAAACTGACGCAGCCCACAACATACATGTGCACTTAAACTCTTGCTTGGTGGCTGATGCTAATATCAATATCAAGTGGAATATTCATTAAAAAGTCAGTCGTGGATATCTGTATTTAATCTCACACTCTCAGAGCTGAACATGAACCAAAAAACGTAACATGTGTTTGGCTTTGACATATTTTTAATAAACTAGGCAACAGAAGATCTGGCTAAGAGTAACAGCAGAACTGCATTTTTCTGCAAATACATTATGTGTTTGTTTTGGTTAAACTTAACTCGCGAGAGTCTCGGATCCAAGTGCAAACTTTGGAGTTGGCTTTGAGTTTCCGCGGATGGTTAATGTTTTCGTGCTGGCACCTCTCTTTGTTTCCGCTCATGTTTGTTGCTGGGGCTTAGGTTTTTTTGTGTTCGTGAATTTATCCTGTGGACTTTAGTTAGCAGCGAGTGCAAATCATTCCCGATTTGCTTATTTAAGGAAAAACAAATGAGATGAGAGAGGTGAAGGTTAAAGTACCAGCAGCAGCGCTTGTTATATACCAGGTAATGTATCGCTCAATGATTATTTCTCTTGCAGTCACATAGCTGCCTTCGATTTATCTTTGTGCTGCACTTCTCACGCTCTGGTGTCCTATAAAAGAAACGAGTAAAATCCAGCTCACCTCTTTAGATTTAAATTAAAATTCATGAGTTTCTCTCTGACAGGAAATTAAACAGATATAATTTAAAATATAATACATAACTTCAAAAGTATGTTTTATTTTTTGCATTGCATTTTGGTAAAAAATCAAATAAACAATGTAAAACTCAGAAATTTTTTTGGTGACTTTATATGTCTATATTGTTAAAATGGATCTCAACTGAAATAAAAATGTGTTTTTCAACAAAGTGAAAGATAAAATGAGTTTATTTTCCCTTACTTTGCTGCCCATGCATCCGTGTGATCCTTTGAAAACTTGTTCCTCTAGTGGCCTCTAGTGGTGCATGTGTGATGTTGTCATACTTCAATTTTATCATCAACTCCATGTCTGTGGTTAACCGCTCTTGGTATCACACATGATGTTGTTTACTATCGTTATCTACATACAATACTACAGAATTAAAACACCTGTAAAATTAATTACTTTTTAAATTGTGAAAATTAGAAATCAAGCCTCCTGTTAAAATTCCAAAATTGAGATCTTTGAAATCAGATGACAAAAAAGGTTAAAGATTTATGTTTATTATCATTATTTATTAAGAATGGCAATTAAAACGATCTTATGTTCTCCAATACTTACATTATTTTCCTTTTTTATTTTGCAATACCAAAGTAGAGCAAAAAAGCTGTCCGTCAAAATATCACATATTCAAAATAGTTTCTGTTTTGTTTAATAACACTTGATATTAAAGATCTTGATGCACGGATCCAGGCCTTAAAAACTAAAATGATCCTGAATTTTGTTATGTCAACGGAATTGAAATATGGTTATTGCTACAGCACAGTTAAAAATGAACACAAGCACACAGAAAAGTATAAAGTACAGTTTGTAAAAGAATCATTTCCTTTTTAGGCTAAAAAAACACAAAAGATGAAATAAATAAATGTTAAAAATGACGCATCACTGATAATGTGGCAGTTTTTAATTTAATTTTTTAATTTTTATTTTTTTATCACTCTGTGAACCGGAATG